>CAEMYA010000179.1:3204626-3266713 GCA_903131615.1 Diplodus sargus | reverse complement strand
TCAGAGTTTGTTTGCGAGAAATACACAGCCAAGACTTAATGTTATTCTGCTCCACTTTCACTTGTTAAAGTCAGTGTCTCACTCACGCTATGATCCCTTGTGTTTGGGGTCAGTGCCAGGTGATTGGGTCTGATTTCCTCAGTGCAGCTCTAGAAGAAGACAGAAACAACAGCAGTGTTCCTACAAAGTAAATGTCTGAACTCCCCAGAATTGACGCGGCATGGCAATCATGCTTAGTGTATACAGGAAGATACAATATCTTATCTTCTGACTGAAGGCATCTCCACTGATGTTGACTGTTTCCCTTTCCCTGTCTGTTCTCCCCTCTCTTATTTCCCTTGATGATGATGTCCCAGGAGCACAGCTGACCACATTATCTACATCCCCTCCCTCTTCCTCTCACCTTGCTGCCTCCTCTTCCTCCCTGAGACCATGGAGGAAGCCACTAAGGTCACACCGGACACAGCACCGGCCCTGCCACCTCTCCTGGAACGACGGGTTCGCCAGCGTCAGCCCACAGTTTCAGTCCTCACATCCAAGCTGAAGCAGAGTGCGACATGCTCCGTGCCCAGAGTGCGATCCACCCTGACGGGGTTCTTCCCCGTGGTGCGCTGGCTTCCGAAATACAAACTCAGAGAGTACGTCTGGGGCGATCTCATGTCCGGCGTCATCGTTGGTATCATCTTGGTACCGCAGGCCATTGCCTACTGCTTGCTTGCAGGAGTGGAGCCCATCTATGGTTTATACACCTCATTTTACGCCAACATCATCTACTTCCTCATGGGGACGTCCAGACATGTCAGCGTGGGGATCTTCAGCCTCATGAGCCTCATGGTCGGACAGGTAATGGATCACAAGTAGCAAGCAACGATCATACAATTTGGGTCATTAATGACATTTAATTAAAAAAAATCCTGCTAATAATGGTCACTGGAAAACTGGTCAGTAAGATCATTGATCAGTTGTTGCTGGTGGTTTCTACTTGCCTGCAGGTGGTGGATAAGGAGCTATACCTGGCAGGTTTTGACCTCAATGAGGACTCCAAAGCCTCTGTCCCTGATGTGTTTAATGCCACCCTGGGCACTAACCTCACAATTGGTAAGCGTCACAGCGTGGAGCTAATGGGTCTGCAGTGCGAGAAGGAGTGCTACGCCATCAGCATCGCTACTGCTGTCACATTCCTGGCTGGCATCTATCAGGTAAAGGAACAAAGTGCTAATGCATGAGACAAAACACTATATCTGAATTAAAGGCTCCCTGTGCAGTTTTTGACCACTGTCAGTGCTAAAGAGCCATGTTTTTAAGTGTTGGACAAATGTACAAATGTATATGGGTGACGTAATACACAGTGCTGCAGATGTTACTCTACTGATTGAACCAAAAATGCTCAACGTTGATATTTAGTTTCTAATTTTCTCTTTACCTTCCATCCTCTTCCCTCCTCCTTCCCCCACCAGCTCTTGATGGCTGTGTTTCGGCTAGGTTTCGTCTCTGTGTACCTTTCGTCTCCTATGCTGGATGGTTTTGCCACTGGAGCCTCTTTCACCATCCTGACTGTGCAGGCTAAATACCTGTTGGGTCTAAAGATTCCCCGTCACCAGGGCTATGGCACAGTTGTCGTCACCTGGATTAACATCTTTGCCAACATTCATAGCACCAACATGTGTGACCTCATCACTAGTGCCATCTGTATCTCCATATTAGGTAAGACCTTGATGTTATATATTTCCTATTAGATTCAAGTTTGTAATTTTCTTTATCATAAAATAACACTGAATTTTAATTTTAGTGGCAGGGAAAGAGATCCAGGAGCGCTACAAGGATCGTCTAAAGATCCCTCTGCCGACTGAGCTGGTAGTAGTTGCAGGAGCTACACTGGCCAGCCATTTTGGGGAGCTGAACAGTCGATACAGCTCCAGTGTTTCCGGTCACATCCCCACAGGGTTCATTCCTCCCCAGGTGCCCAGCTTTGGTCTGATGCAGCGGGTGGCACTGGATGCCATTCCTCTAGCAGTCATTAGGTAATGTACAAGAAATGTAGCAACTTGTTTGCTTGGCACAGACATGTGTCTCTTATCTGGGCAGTTACAGATATAATTTAGTAGCTTGATTACCGTCAGGAAATAATATCTGCCCCAGTTGCCTAGATTGAGATCTCATTGCACTTTCACCCCAAGACACACACAACTATGGACATTTCCTCCTGTACTATTTCAGCTCTAGAAAACGAAAGTAAGTGAATGATGAGAATAACTCATTTAATACCTCTTGAAATGGATTAAGTACGCCATTGCTAGACAATACTTCCTAACTTACTATCCTAATTCAACAATACTTATGAATGCAGAAATATTGTTATCTTTCCCTAAATAGTAAAAGAATGGGAACCAAAAAAATGCTATTTTACTTAAGCTTTTGTTGAATGGTCCTTGGATGATGAGCAATTCAATATGACCACCCTGAATGTTAATTTACATCAGGTCTAAAAGGAACTAAACAAACTCTCAATTTGTCTTGCAGTTTTGCCTTCACGGTGTCGCTCTCCGAGATGTTTGCCAAGAAAAACGGCTACACGGTTCGTCCTAACCAGGAGATGCTGGCCATTAGCTTGTGCAACATCATCCCTTCCTTCTTCCACTGTTTCACCACCAGTGCAGCGCTCGCAAAAACCATGGTGAAGGACTCAACAGGCTGCCAGACACAGGTGAGTTTCACACTTCTGAAAATGGTCAAAACTATCTAATAATTGGTCCAATCATTTTCTTTGCTTTGTGGGTTCAGGTGGAAAACATGCTTTATGGGAGGTCAAAGTGTCACATTTAAACATTTCGGAAGCTCAGCCTTGGGTTCTTTGTTGTTTTCTTCAATTTTTTTCGGAAAAGTTTTTGTGGTTTGTCAGGTTTCATTGTCCTTCTGGGGGGCCACTGTCATCGGGTAGTGCCATTGCCATGAGTGGGCGTACTTAGTCTGCAAGAGTGTTTGGATGGGCTGTGTGTGTCAAGTGGTGACCCAAGCTTTCCTAACATTCCTAGCACATTGCATTGTAACGAGATGATCAGTGTTTTTCACCTCACATCTGCGGTTGTAATATTGTGGCTGATCTATCTTCATTTCTCTCGATTTCTGTGATCCTCCCTCAGGTATCAAGTTTGATCAGTGCCCTGGTTGTCCTTCTCGTCCTCCTCTTCTTTGCGCCTTTCTTCTACGATCTCCAGAAGTGCGTTCTTGCCTGTATCATCATTGTCAGCCTTCGGGGGGCTCTGAGGAAGTTCAGGGACGTCCCAGCTAAGTGGCGTGCCAGTAAAAATGATGCTATAGTGTGGCTGGTTGCGATGTCGGCCACAGCTTTGATCAGCGTGGAGCTGGGCCTCCTGGTCGGAGTAGTTTTTTCAATGACCTGTATCATCTTTAAGACCCAGAACCCTAAGGTGAGTAATTAATTTGATGCTGATAGTGGTTTAGAAAGCTGAAAGCTGAAAGTTCATGATCTCATATCATTTGATATCAGGTCTCTCTCCTGGGGCGGGCCCATGACACTGATCTTTACGAGGACATGGACGAGTACAAGGACCTCACACCTCCACCTCGGGTTCAGGTCTTCCGCTTCCAGGCTCCTCTGTACTATGCCAACAAGGACTCATTTCTCAAATCCCTCTACAAAGCTGTCGGAGTGGAGCCTTTCTTAGAGATGACTAAGAGGAGAAAGGCAGAGAAGAAGGCCAAAGACTTGTCCTCAAAACAAATCAAGGCAAATGGGGATAAAAACAACGGAGAGGTCATTATGACACTCGTCCAAAGAGAACTGGATTTCCACACAATAGTTTTAGACTGCTCTGCCATGCCTTTCATAGACTCAACAGGCATGGCCACATTTAAGGGGCTGGTCAAGGAATATAATGAGATCAATGTGAGCGTTCTCCTTGCCAACTGTAACACCTCGGTCATTGATACCCTGCAGAAGGGACAGTTCTTTGGGAAGAATGACCAAGAAATGAGCAGCATGCTGTTTCATACAGTCCACTCTGCAGTTCTTCATGCAAACAGTACATTTGCAGTAGCAGAAAGCCGGTCAGAAGACTCTGTGGTGTAGAGCAGCAGGAAAGAGAAGGAATGGAGACAAAGAGACGATTTAGATATGCTATGTTGCCATCTTTAACAGTACTGTAGTTGGTAGCGTTGAGGTTTCCTTTTAGGAAACAATGTCCAAGAAAACGCAGGGTTACCATGAGCATCCAATACCCTTATTAGTACACTTAAAAACCATGCAACATAAATAAGATCCGACCTGCCCAATGAGCATTTTTTAAAGTAAATTTTCAAGAAATAAAATGCCATTTCACTGATGAAAATGTCATGAAATGTGGTCACTATTTATTACAGCTCACGGTGCCTTTCAATATCAGGGTTTCTTTACGATCAGCAAGAAAACAAGGTGAACCGAACATTTTTCTTTCTGGCTCACTCAAACTTTTGGCTGGGCTCTCTTTTGTGATCTCTGACTGAGCCATTTTGACATAATTGGTGTCAACGTGGATTACGATTTTGCTAATGCTAGCGCACATCGTTTGAGCTTGCACGCTGGGGGTAGAGGAGGCAACGGGACAACCAATGGAGCAGTTGAGAGTCAAAAATAGGAAGTTAGGAGCACAACCAGTTACTTGGCAGCTGAAAATAAATGAACTTGCTAATGCTAAC
The DNA here is from genome assembly GCA_903131615.1 of Diplodus sargus. Lineage (NCBI taxonomy): Eukaryota > Metazoa > Chordata > Actinopteri > Spariformes > Sparidae > Diplodus > Diplodus sargus. The sequence goes on along the minus strand of CAEMYA010000179.1, from coordinate 3,262,018 downwards.
AGTAGCAGGCTTGCCATCAAGTCCGCGGCTTAAGCTTTCAAGAGTCCTCATAACGTTAGCAGACATGAGCTGTTCTTACTGACATATTTCTCGAGAAGAGACGCCCCATCTGCACAGGCAAAACAGTCAACACAAACTGTTAAACACAGTTATCGATGTTGCATTAGCCGTGGATGACTCGAGGCTAAGCTAGTTTCCTAGGCTAGGCTCAGAGCTGAGCTAACAGCAGCAACAGAGGCAACCAGCTAACAGTAAGATCATTTAAAATAGTAAGAAAAGTAGCTAGTCTAATGTAATGTGGACTTGCCACAGTGAGGAAACTGACCAGACAAGAAGAAAAGTAAAGAAAAAGACAAAACCGAGGAGGATGAAGGAGAAAATAACTGGAATCAAGTTGAAAAGGAAAAGGAAGAACACCAAATCTGTAAATATATTCAATAATCAGCTAATTCTGCCATGACAATAAAATGCAGCCAGACTTTTGCAAATTTCGCACTTAAAAAAGTTAAATATTTGAACATTTCCATACATGACAAAAAGTTGTTATAGCACATATAGTCATACACTACTCAGTAGTGCTGTTTCAGATTTAAGTTGGTTGCATTATGCACCTGAACACAATTTCAATCAATGAATCTGAATGCTGGGACTCACAGACCAAAGTGTGTGTGTGTGTGTCTGAAGAACATTAAGGGACTGCCCATGACCCATAGCATTATCATTGTTCTTGTTTATTTAGTGATTGATTGATTACAGTTGATTTGTAAAAATGTTCGTTCTCACATGTGGTTTTTTTGCCCAGGTTCTATTCAGTCACTGATTAAAGTCTTGTTTTTTGTTTTTTCATATGACACAATTGTGTCACTGCAAAGCCGTTTTAAACTTTTATATCACTTCAAGCCTTTGGCCAAAGTCCATGATGGCCGTAATCCAAGAGTCCAGAGTTCAGCTACGGAGATTCAGCCACAGTCAGCAGGATTTCCAGAGTAGCCAGCTATTACCCTGGACCTCAAAATAATTTCTGAAAAGTCCAGTTAATCTCTTCCTGACCATAAGAAGAAGCGCTTGTTCGTGGAGAGAGCAGAAGTTTTACATGACTCACGGGGACTCGCACACAGAGAGAGCATTGCCTTCAAACCAGGGCTCATTACAACGTACATGTACTCTTTCCCTGTTTCCTGATAGCCCAGCAAGAACAGTATGATCAGAAAAGTAGATGTATTGACACATTGAGGTCTCTTCTCGGGTGCCGGATGAAAGATAATCGTCATACGGTGCTTCTGAAATTGATATTTTTACTGAGTACCCTGATGGCAGCAGGTGATCCCAAGTAATTTGTCAAAATGCTTCACTGCCACTGTTTGTTAGAAGAAACGTTTTTATGACTTACAATTTTGTCTCTTAGCTCTTCAAACTTCTTCAAATAATTTCTTGAAAGTAATTTAAACAGGATGTGTTTCTACTTTCCGGCAAACAAGTTCAGATCGTGTTGATGAACTGATTTTGTAATAAGATATAGTCTTTCTTTCTAAGAAAATCATCAGTGTGTATTTTCATAGACTTATTTTGTTATCGACTTCTCTTTCCATTTATTCTTTAATGCAAATCATGATAGCGATTACGTGAGTCTGTTCGACTTTCATCTCTGATGTAGTGTTGACATTCAACACTTGTATACAAACGCTGCCTTAATATTTGAATACTTGAATTAAACTGACAAGTTTTTAGTGAAGTGCATGTGTCTGTGACTCAGTTATTGCCACTGGTTACAGATGTCTGAGGGAACCTGTTAATGACAAATGTTACTTTACCATATAATTTTTGCCAAAGGAAGGAATAGAATGGCTCATCAATACTTTTCGTTTTAGCAATGGATCAAATAAAATATGTATAAATATGTGTAATTCTGTAGATCTCCTCATCTTCATGTTGTTTCAGCATCTTTTAGCCTATAGTTTTTCTTTAAAAATTTGTTATATTGAATTCTGAAAACTCAGCAGCAATGCGAGTTTCCACAAATAAGGTTGTTGTTAACAAGTTGGTTTGGAGTGTGTGGGTTCTGAGTGGTCGGGCCCTTCAGTAAAACTTATAAAATATGCAAAAGTGTATCATATGGGCCTTTTGTTAAAAAGCAGCTAAGGCTACATTTTTAAATTAAAATGTAAAGGATATCGCAACTTATTCAAAGTCAACTTCATCTTTAATAATTGAAATACATTCTAAATAAAAATTTCTCCAAATGAACTTTGAATGTTCCAGAAATGATGATTAAGCAACCTGAGATGCTTCAACAGGCAACACTGTGCTGCTGTGTCAGGCTCCACACAACCATCCATTAGTCCATGCGGTAACACTCATGGCAATCATCTGCTGACATAATTATCATACTTTAAACGCGGTAGTTTTTTCCTCTTATGCTCAAAATCATCTTAAATGACAGCGCTGCTACAGCACTTCATGTGTCTGCCCTTAAAATCCATGTTATTATCTATAGCACAGTTACACATTCAGGTTAAGGGCCCATCATCACTTATTAACCGTAAACATGCTGAATGTAAGCCGTTTTCCTGCACCGAGACTGACAATGATTAAACATATTTACATTGACGAAAATGAAAAGTCATGCACAAAGTTTAAAGTTAACTCTAAAGCTCACCAATTAACAAAATGTATCTTGTCAGGTTCATCTGGGAAAAAAAGTGACGTGTGACATATGTCCAGATGACAATTCGGTTTTTTTACAATCGCGTTACACACTTCTTACAAACGACCCAATAAAAACGTGAATTGTTTTTTTCACTTCAGTTTTTGTAAAAATTATGTATTCAGAGGGAGCTGATCAGTGTATTGTGTTACATCTGAGTTTGGCAGAGTTTCCCTCTTTCCAGTCTGCTCAGCTAAGATTAATTAATTCACAATTAATAGTGGAATCTGTCAAAACACAACTTTGAGCCTTTGAGCGTCACCTAACCCTCAGCAAGAATATCAGTGAGCTCATTTCTCAAAATTGCTATCATAAAGGCAGCTCCAGCAGTCTCCTGGCTCAGGAAGATTTCCCATCCTGACCGTGTCACACACCCTTTGCATAAATATTCATCACTGGATGACGGTATTTGTTGATGGGCAGTTATTATTTCGATAGTCTTCATGCACAATCTTTATCAAAGTTAGGAGTGCTTATGGTGCATTTCCAGCTGCTGAGAGCGATGATATGAGCATGTGACTGTGACTTGCTGAGTCATGGAGAAGTCCCCGTGTTTAAAAAGCATGTCGAATTGCTAAGTGAAGTGAATCACTCGACTCTGGGTGAACAGAAAACTCTCCACTCAGCAAGAACCACCTCCGTTAGAGGACAATGGATGGACGAGTAGGTCAAATGAAGCAAAGGAAAAACATGATTCCCACGCACTGAGAGAGAGACAGTGATGTGACAAAAATCTGAAATGTTCCCAAACATTTTCTCTGAGCTCTTTAATGTAAATGTGCAACTTTTGTGTCAATGCTGCCCTCTGTTGTCCAATAATGTGAACATCTCTGAAATCCAAAAACAAAGACTGAGCGGCAATTTCTTTTCCAGCATTCTTTATTCATTCAAAATATTTAAAAATATATTTTCACATAGGCACTGAAATAAATATTATACATCTTGTAGGTCAGTGCCAGTGCTCCATCATATAAATGATATTCAAGAAAAAAAACCCAAACACAGGATCAAACAATCATGAGATCATTCAGAAAAACATCAGGCATAGTATATATGATAATGAGAGGGCAGAGTTCATGTTCGAGAATAAAAACTAAACACACACTCAAAAAGGCAAAATGAAGTACAGTAAAAAACCATAATGGCCTTGTGGTGTAACAGCGAAGATGATGTCGGTCCATGTTTGATCATTTTCTTTAGGTTTTTGTTTCTTTCTGGACCAAAAACAGATTCAAACAGTATGAGTGTATACGGTACAAATACTCAAAGATAATAAGGCAAATGCAGTACAAACGTGATTAAAAAATTAAAACACAAGACATGACGCTAAACATTTAAATACATATCTGCTCCAAACACTGGCCCTATGTAAAAGCTTCAAGTAGACACTGATGATTTAACACGCCGGCAGCCTTTATGAGCGAGAGGACATCTGATAACTGGTTACCACTATGAACTGTGAACTTCTGTTCACTGAGCTCTCAGCAAAAATGTGATTTCATTGTCTTTCTCGAACAACTCGAGCTACTGTTAAAAGAGTCATATATCATATCAAGATTTATGTCAACCTTTTTTCATTCATGAGATTTATGTTTCGTTTTTGTTTTACAACCCTAATTCCCATAAAACTTGGGACATAAATGCAATCATTTACAAAATGTGTTTGCCAACAATGATTTTGTTCCCGAGCCCATGTAGTAATCTCCTTTATATGTGTTTCACAAAGTGTTGAACCTCGCCCCATCTTTGATTGTGAATTACTGAACCATTCGACAATTTATACCCAGTCCTGATAGTATCACCTGTTACCAATGAACCTGTTTACCTGTGGAATGTTCCAAACAGGTGTTTTTGGAACATTACACAATTTTCACAGTCTTTTGTTTCCGCTGTTCTTTTTTCAGTTGATTTTTTTATACTGTATACATTGTCCCAAATTTTTAGGGAACTGGGGTTGTTTTATCGTGTCATTTTTTTAATGTTTTAGACACCAAAAGCTAAATTCCATTTACCTTCATTGTATTAATCAAATAACTATAAAATATATAAAACTATAAAATCAAAACTATGTGTGCCCTGTAAAGCTAAGTTACAGATAGTTTTGTTGTAACTTGGATGAACCACAATATTTAAACACAGCATTGTCGGTTCATTGGAAATCTCAACTTCATACTTGCTCACTGGCCAGAATTGTATTCAGTTTTATCTGATTTATTGTGCATCTACTAACAAAAGCTGTGATGGACAAATTAGGTAAACTAATAAACAAATAAGACACCAAAATCATGCAACTGATGTGTGGTGGCGATATGAAAATGAAAGAGATTTAGCTATAATGTCATCACGTGCCTTGTAATGGCAGGCCAATAATGACAATTATATGAAAGGTGATGATGACTATACAACGTGTTGATTAACTGTCTGGTATTTAGGCTGATACGACAGCCCACATACTGTGAGGGCACTGTAAAGAGATATTACAGTATTTTTTTTCTTGAACTGCCCCCATTGTTACAAAGAACAAACACACAAAATAAAAAAAGACACAAATCAAGAAGTGCTAAGAAAACAGTGTGGCCTAAATAGGGTTCCCACATCTTTTTTAACATGTTCCAGTTTGATTGTTGATTAAAATATTTGTTCAAAAGCTTTAAATACTCGATTCACAGTGTTGAATTTCCAGTAGTGTTTTCTTTTCCTCTGCTTTCCACCTTTCAAGACATTTCATACAATCTAATCCTGTTGGAACTGATGGATGAAACTAAACTAAATACAAACAGAAGTTCACACGGACTATGTTTGTTCGATTCAAAAGAATCCTTATAGATAGATGTTCAATACTTCTGTACAAAAAACATGATAACCAATTTTCAACTGATTAAAAAAAAAAACACCAAACGTTAGTCAGTTTCTACAAAAGAACTCCTGTTTCATGCATCGGTCATAGTGATTACGGAGCAACATCGAGTGATATTTTCTGTCCATCGGTGTGGAGCGGCTACATAACTTTTGACATCAGTTCAGCTTTTGCTCAGAGGATTCAAGATTTAGTGTAGCTCTTAAAACCTCTTAGCTTAGCTCTTCAGTAGACTTGGAGACGATACTGGTTTTCGAACAGTCCGACAGTAACCGACGGCTCAGTGAAAGCTACTGTCAGACTCTTGGTTTCTGGCCTTAGAGGAGATAATAGTCAGGAGCTGCTGGTAGTTAGTGATAGTTAGGTAGCAACTTCTAACCAGCAGCTAACTGGTAAAAGTCCTTGAATAATAACATAATGAGTTTAACTGATATCTACTAACAATTAGCCTGCATCTGACGGCCTTCCCATCACAATAGCTGATCAGTTTAACTTAGCTGCTGCTGTTCCGCGTGGGGCAGGACTGGCTGTGTCTGAATTGCATGATGTGCACGGCTGTCTGGTGCCACCAGTAAAACATCACCACCACCAGTACGTGCCACACCTGGTGGCTGGCGCCCAGGTAGTTCAGCTGGCCTAGAAGAAGAAAGGAAATAGTTGTTTGCTGAGACCACGTGCTTTTGTTCCAGACGAAAGAAAGAAAGAAAGAAAGAAAGAAAGAAAGAAAGAAAGAAAGAAAGAGAAGGAGGACTCACCAGGGAAATAGCGTTCAGGGATCTTGGTGACGTAGAACAGGAAGGCAGATCCAGCAATCAGGTACATCACTATCACACGAGGCAGGAACAGCTGCACACGCAATAAAAACAAAGTTTGTATGATAGAACAGAATGAAAGAAACTGTAAACTTGTATATACAAAGGCGTAAAAAAAGTAAAACGAGAAAACATCAGCCCACTCTCACTTTGCTTGTTTTCTACCATCACTGTACTTTCTCACCTGTACGACATCAGTACCGAACCCTCCGTTGAGCCAGACCCAGTGACACGCAGGGATCACACTGATTCCAGCCACACAGCAGAAGATCGTCACCCTTATCCGTCGCCAGTCGTTGCTGAGGTAACGGGGGTGCACCTGAGCACAGAAGACGGCCAGGATCAGGGACAGGACTGTCAGCAGGTAGACCTGTCGCCAAAACTGCAAGACGGGAGAAAAACCAATTACATACAGTCTTATCAGAGCTGGGGCATCTGTTTCTATGAGTCTACATCTTTTACTTTATTTTCAACTCTATCTGAATCAATGTGGTACAAATCACTTTATATCTTAAATGTGCACACTTACAGCATTACAGTAGAAAGCGTAGAAGAGGCCAGGAACATAACAGCCCAGGATGCCGACAGAGATGCCTGCGTAGTCTAATGACAGCCAGCGACGGCAAGTCTTCTCTGACCGGTGGCACGAGAACAGGTGATACCCCACAGAACACAACATGCACACCTGGGATGAAAACACACAGTAACATTACAGGCCGACACCTCGTCCATAAGCAATTTTCAAGCTTTTTTAAAAGAAGCATTTTCAAGATGTACGTTAATTACATGTGCAGGTAACATTTTTGCCAGTATTAGACTTTGGGGACACACTCTATACTCATGCGGCGGTCTCGATCTTGAAGCCAATGGATGCCTTATATCATAGCGCAATGCATTTTATTGCAGGTGCCGGGTTTCAAACTCACCGCTGTGTTCTGTACAGCACTGTTGGCTGGCCCTTTCTGGGTCAACGAAGGAAGCAACATAGTTTATTTTATATCTATAAAAGCACTAAATGGTAAACTCCCTTTGTACTTGAATAGTCTTTTGTCAATCAGTAACATGACACATGAAACTAGATCTCATGACTGGATCACACTAACAGTGCCACGGTATAGGACAGAATGGGGAGGCTGCCTTCAGTATTGCTGCAGCCATTATGTGGAACAACTCTCAAGCTTTTCTCTCTGTATCATACGGTATATTTTCAAAGAGCGAGTGGCCGAATTGCTCAAGGAAAATACTTGCAGTTGTTAACATTGTGTGCATGTGTGTTGAGTTATGGGCATGTATGTAAATGTGTACATGAATATGTATGTAAATTTGTATAGCTGTGCTTATATTTGTAGAGTTTCTTTCTCTTTTTGTAGTCACTGGGCGACCTTGAAAAAGAGAGTTTGGTCTCAGTGGGTCCTCCCCACTAAGATAAAGGATAAATGAAATTTAAAAAATACACATTTTTAAAGACATATACTAAAAATGATTATTTCACTTCATCACATTAAATCAAATGTTATTTTACTATATACAACCAACATCATGTTTTGTGAGAGCATTCTACAGAAGGGTGACAAAATGGACAAAATTAAGGAAAACTGTCAAACGACTCAGCATCCTATACAGCCTGTCTGAGCCAGTATAAAAATATATTTTATGAATGTATTAGTTACAATTTCAAGCCGTTTCGAGCACTTTAAGCAACGTGTAAGTACTTTTCAAACCTCAGAAACATCTCATAAAATCCTTTTTCGTTTGACTTTTTTTAATAAGAAGTCAACAAAATCCTAATACATGGTTGTAAAAACAATGCACTCACACCGCGTACTGCTATGGAAAAAGAAAGGGGTTTAAGAAGAAGGGTGGCAGGCTAACATTACTTCACAATGTTTACTACACAACATACTGACTGACATTACCAATCCCATTATCAGCTTCTACACAACCTACAACACAAACGGTTCACAGCTAACACGCAAACAATAAACATTGTCTCACAATCTACAGTGAACAATTTAACAGCTGCCACTGGGGACTCTGAACTACACTACCACTCCTATTGTAGCTCTTTATAATACACTGAGCCCCACCTTTACAACAGTAATAGCTACGCACAGCGTACACACCTGGTGGGCAGAGGTGAACTTAGTGAACCTGTGGCAGGAAACGCGAATCGACATGAATCAGTTTGTTAAGCCATACAAATGAACTGTGTAGATTATTTACACATAATACGTACAGCTGTAAAAAAAAAAAAATATGAAGAAGCCACTAGAATTTATAAGTAGTAAAATTACAAACACTTGCTGATCATACACAATCTTTCTGTAAAAATGAAGGCTGGAAGGACTGAGGAGAGCTTATTCTAGTAAACGTGAGGCATCTTAATGCCCCAAATCACAGCAATGCTCTTATCGACCAACATCTTTGTATTCAGTTTCATGTATAAACAACATCACAAGGTCTGGGTGAGCGTACAAGACTTTCTCAAATGTCATTAACTTTTCCAAGACAGGGATTCTCCACCCTATGTCAGCCCTCACTCGCCCAAAAAATCTTACCTGGAAGCAGAACAGTCCTATAGTGTAGATGACGTAGTCCTCTCTGTTAGCTCCAGAGGCTGGCAGTACTGAGGAGAGGTCATTGACCGCCAAAGAGAAGAAGAGCAGGAAACCCAGAAGGTGGCTCCAGATGTTCACCGTCTCATTGGACAGCATAAAAATACTGTGACGGAAAAGAAGAAACAAGGATTGAATGCGTTAGCATGCAGGTTATTTGCATAAGCATGATTATAGTTCTGTACATGAAGGCAGCGTGAGTGGAATATATTAAATAAGTCCTAAATTCTGATTTAAAAAGTGTGTATTTCCCACCTCCTCAGGCAGAGTTTGGAGGGCAGGTGAGCCCGGTAGCCGTCCGTGATGTAGGGGTTTTCTTTGAGGAAGAGGGGGATTTGTTCGTAGGTGTACAGTCTTATTCTCTGGGGTATCAGCACTGGCCAGTGCTGGTAGCTGCCCAACTCGATGTAGTGGGCAGTCTTCAGCAGCTTCTGAGGCATCTTCAGCAGCATCCTGTCCTCTGCTCCTCTGGCGCAAGGCAAGCTGGGGAGGTTAAGGCTGAGCTTGCGAAGAGGGAAAGAGAAAACCCTGGTTAGTAAGAGGCGCCGGCTTCAATTAGGTCATCTTAGTTCCGGTTGTATCGGTTAGACTAGTTTGTCAAGAAACAACAAAAGACATTCAAGAGAAGAAAACGTAGCAAACATGTTTTGACATGACAAGTCCTGCGGTACCACAGCGTAGAATTAAATGCTCTGTTAATGTAAAAGCGATGCATTTAAATCCTTGAGTGTTCTTCGTTACATTCCACATGTCAACGTTTTAAGATTGGCGAGTAGGACGTTACTGTTTACATGTGAGCTAGCTAAAGCTAACGATGTCGTTGATGTTCACCGTCTCCTTCATCCTCTCAGCAGCATTTATTTAGTCTGACATGTTGACTATTCAACTCAGAGACTAACATATCTTCCACTTTGCGATAGAGGCTTTTTAAATAGCAATGGAGACACACTGACATCTTCAAACTGCACGTCTGACCGTTATGTTATTGTCGAGCCATGTTAGCATCCGGGTAACGTTATGCTAACCTTGACAGACGGTATTTCAGCCAGCTGAGCTGACTGGAAACGGGGTTTCAAAGCTCACCGTTAGTCGCGGTCCGACTGTCGATGTCCTGGCTCAGATAATTCATCCATAACCGGATGGCTATGAAGCTGGCATTGCGGTAAAAGATGATCACATTTTTGTTAAAAGACACTCCGCTCCTAAATACAGCAAGTCTTCTTCTTTCTGGTGTTTACACTAAAGGACGTCACTGTACGTTGCTGCCACCAACTGGTGGGTGTGGAGAACTGCACCTGTAGCCATTCATTCATTCATTCATTCATTCATTCATTCATTCATGAAACAAGATCATTTCCTGAACTTCCCTGCAAAATATCTCTTGAATCCTACACTGAATTAATTTCTTAAAGGCTTAGAGTCAGTCTGTTTTGTCTCGATGAGCATTTTATTCTAGTGGTTTGTGCAGATTTATCCACCAAAGTCTGAGAGGAAGATCACGCCCTTGCCTTTGGCAACAGTTTAATTACAATGCAGATTGTTTTCTGGCTGTATAAATGCTTTTCTATTTAATAAAGCAGACTTGTGACCACACCCTGCAATTTCATCTGTTTTGTTTTAGATGAAGGGATTGGCTGTGGTTCAAGCTTCATCAGCAGTGGTATGAAGAAACACCCTCGGTTTTGTTTTTCAAATGAGGTCAGCAGAGCATCTGGCGAGCCCTCCTCACATCAGCAAGACAGTTGGACTGAGGAGGCATCATCCGCATCCCACATCAATAAGTCCTTTCGTGCACAGCGTGTATCTTCCTTGAGGGATAAGTTCGCCCAAAAATTTAAAAATTCACTCGTCATCTACTGACCCTCATGCAGACGGAGGGTCGGGTGAAGTTTTATAGTCCACAAAACAGTTCTGGAACAAGATTAAGCTGGATGAGCTGTACAAAGCCATTTTATGAAGTGCAATATGTGACAATTTGCCACCTGTGGAATTCATACTCATAACAGACAGGGGGCAGCATATCACCAGAGTAGCTGTTAAGTGCTTGTAGCTAGTTAGCTCAGTTAGCCAGGCAACTAGCGGGTGTTGGTGTTTACACCACCAGAACAGGAGCTCTTGAACGGAGTGGGAGGGGGCTTACTGTTTAGCATGTTAGCTTCAGTAGATAGAACATAATACATAAATGTCACAATGTCAAAACTGTTTCTTCGCATGTTGTCGATAGTTTTAAAATTCATACACATTGCACCTTTAAAGTTTGAAAACAAGTCCCTGTCTACTGCAGTTGTTCAGGAGAATTCTGCAATGTTGTTGTTGCTGTTGTTTGCTGTGAAGCTGAAGAATTGTTTTGTGGACTACGACTTTCAATTGCTGTGGGGTTGATCAGTTCATGACTGAATTTCCACACGTTTTGGGTGACCTGTCCCTTTAAAACTGCTGAAATGACGACTTGGTGCTCTTTGTCTTTCCTCGAGCAGTCGTGTTAAACGTTTCGTGTTTTGTCTTTGTTATAATAAAAGAAGAAATAGCAACAGTTGGATGGAACGTGCAGCAAGAGCTCCTGTCCCGTCCAAGAACCTCACCCAAGAACAAAGTCCGGTTCACATAATCCAGAACAGCCGTCTGTATCTGTATATCCTAGAGGGATCCCAGGCTGTAGCACAAGATTAGACACAGTAAATGACATTTGCTGACATCCTGACTTTGGTATGTTATTATTTGAGTTGTTTACTGTCATGACTTCATCCTACTCAAAAGTTACAATTAAACCCACTGGGAAGCCACAGGCAGTCCGTGCACTGCATCCCTGCAAACACAATGACATAGATAATTACAGCACAACGCTGGAAAAGAACTTCTGGAATGTGTTGATCATCTCGGATTGAACATTTGGGGCATGACAAAGTGCGCTTTAGGGGATTGGTTGTATTGGTGTTGAAAAGACGTGTGTGTTTAGTGACAAGCCCAGTCTGCTCTCTTGAGACAAAGGGGTCACTTTTATTTCAGCTCTCGGACAAGCTGAAATGAACGAGTCGCCGTGTGGAAACGGGATCATGCAACGAGCTGCAAATCACTCCGACATACCAAGGACGTTGTGTTAGCATATTCTATTCGGATTTTCCATCTGCAACAGATTTACAGCAACATGATGCACTTGGTTGTCCTGAAGTGAAAATGGTGGAGTTCATCACTGGGAGAGTGAATTATGAGTCAGGGAGTAAGCCACTGCTGGATTGTTCATCTGCTGACAAGCACATTTTGATAAAATCTTGAGGCACAGCATCCTGATACATTCTTGAAAAAACTCTTCTTTCCAGGGAGAAGGATTTTTTTTTTTAAAATACACATAAGAGGAAAATCTCTCCCTTCACTTCTTATTCAAAATCCAGGGATATTTAAAGGTCAGATAGTTTCTGTAGTAGTTATTTTAAGTTCTGAGTGCTTTTGCTATCTCAGTCAGTCAGTATTTATGCCAGCTGCTCTGACAACTGAAAGTCAAGTCCGAGTGGCCTCTCCAACACAGGAAGATAAAGGATTTCCCTTTTCAAAATAAAAGCATATTGGAGTCAGACATAAAACAGGAATAAAATCACATTGAGTAAAACATTCTGAATATTTTTTTTCACATATTCTCTCTAAATTTATTGTAGACACTTTAACACATGCAAGACATGAAATGACTTTTTCGTTTGCATGATCATTTATATCAACTTTATACTGTTTATATGTTAGAAATCTGAAACGTAATGTTGTTAATGTATGTGCCTGAAAATCTATGTAGGCTTTCCACACAGTGATGCAAAAAAAAAAAATAGAAATAAAAAATAGAAAAATACAATTTGGTTGCAATTAATTTATATAGACCGTACCACTATTACCTGTGCAACAATAACAATTGTACTATTTAAAAAAATTTCTGCATGCTTATAAACTATAAACTTGCAAACTATTTTAAAACAAATGTTTAATATAAACTGTTTTCATTCTACTTTATTTTTTATGTTCATTATCTGTCCAGGGACTTTGAAAGAAAAACAGACTAATGCAATCCATATGACCTATAGATTTAGGCCTACATTTAAAAAAAGAAGGAAAGAAAGGCTGACTCTGGCACATTTACAGCAGTATCCATTTGAAACAATCAAGTAAATGTGTAAATAAAAATAAATGGAAACATATAAAAGCCTATAAAATAGATAAACAAGGTGAATATTTTAGTAGCATACCGAAAAATGAATGCTTTTAGACATATTTATAAATGTATTCCAGCAGCAACGTTATGAAAGTGCTACAAGTCTGTGTCGCTGTCTGTGGTCTACTCTGAAGAGTCCTGAGGGAAGTGCTGCCTCTGTGTTGCTGCTGCTGCTGCTGTGACAGCAGGGAGCAGCAGCTGTGAGCCCTGCCCCGTTTACTCCATTAAGAGCCTGCTGTCAGAGCTCACAGCTCCAGTATGTGTGTGAGTGTGTGTGTGTGTGCCTCCAGTCAGCACTGATCCAACATGTGATCCTCCGGCCTGATGCTGTGAACAGTGATGCAGGACTCGCACTGTAGCTGCATGGGCTGACTGCTGATATGAAACACATGGATTATGGATCGGATGTGGATATGTTGCCAAATCCTACTTCTTCTAGGTGTTGCTGTGAATTCATCGCCCCGTGATGGTGACGAGGCGTCCTGCGATGGAGCGTTTGATATTTATTTTGTCTTGGACAGGTGAGCGGGTACACACTGTTTCTGTCTGTGTTAATGTAATATTTGTAACCTCAGAGCAGAGACTCAGTCCTCTCCTTGTATGGCTGTGTTTGGTTTCCATGTCCCTCTGCTGCCTCACTGCAGGTCTGACAGTTTGTGTAACTCTTTTCTCTTCTGAACATCAGTGTGTGTGTGTGTGTGTGTGTGTGTGTGTGTGTGTGTGTGTGTGTGTGTGTGAGAGGCTCTGAAAGTGCACTTTCTCTGAAAGTTCACTTTCAGAGCCTCCAGAGTTCCTCTCAGTGTGTTATGTTGTTGCTATGTATGAACAAACTGAGTCCAGAATAGAACACAATGCCTGATTTAGTTTTCTGTTCTGTGTTTATTCTGTGCAATATGTATTCCTAGTTACATTTATTAATTAAAGGTTGTGCTTTATATCAAAGTACTGGTAGTAACCATCTTAAAATATGTTATAAGAATTGACTAACCTTAACTCTGGCTTCAGATGCAGGAACTGCAACAGGCTTAGTTATCTGTTAAAAAAAATGCATAACAGAGCATGTGTAAATCTTAACAGAGCAACAACAAAAGCTTCGTAAAGGCTCAACAATGACATCAAAGACAAGGAAAAAATTCAATAACTATGTTTGTAAACAATTATAAGAAACTCATAAAGCTTTTAATAATATTCCAAAGCATCGGTCGCATATTGAGGGCTTAAGTAACGTCTTTCTTATCGGTTTGGGAATTTGGGGCCTCCAGAGACTTGGATTCTGCCAGATGAGCTTGTGTTTTCTTTGCTTCCATTGGCAAGGGAGTGAGTAGATCATGACTGTATCTTAAATTTTGCTTGAACTTGTCCTCTAAGGCAAATGATATCACAGGTACAAGCAATGTAGCGCAAAGAATATTCTCCAGTTTAAAATATGACCCCCAGGAATCAACTTGAAGCCTCATTCGGGGGGCCTGACCCCAGTTTGAGAATGAATAAACACTACTTATTAACACTTATTACTAGGACCTCGTCATAGTATAGTGTTACACATGTGTCCCCTCATTTAATCTTCTATTCTACTCAGTGAACCACTCAGTCAGTACAGCATCAGAACTGAATTCATGCAGCTTATACATAAAATATGCACTATTTGAGTTAGGCTCTGACTGAGGGACCTTCCCTTTTTTATTTTCTACTTGTGTTGCCCTCATGGTTTAGCGTGCTGCCGATTTAATCTTGTGTTGCGTTAGATGTGGTGTTTCATGTTTGGGTGAGTGTGATTTATCTCTCTGGCGCTGCCTGTTTTTTTGCAGGTCAGGCAGCGTGTTTGGACACTGGGATGAGATCTATGGATTTGTGGAGCAGCTCACCAACAGGTTTGTCAGGTAAGAAACGCCTCTGTTGTGTGTTTTCATAATATTGTCATGTTATTCCTCTCTGTTTTCTCCAGCCCCCTTCTCTCACATCCTCACTCCATAGATTTTAGAGGCATTTAAACAATAAAAAGAATCAGTAAATGTGAAATGATACAACACTTTACAGTCAAAAATGATGTGAAAAGTGCTTTACAGACAGCCCAGCATATTAAATGTGAACTAGAGTCATACATCAGAAATTACACTAATAAAAAGACTATTTAAAGAGTGTGGAGTTGTTATAGGTTTTTTAAATTACAGAACAAACAGTAGTAGTGAGTAGAAAAGTAGGCCATGGCTATTTTGGGCAGCAGACCTCATAGGGCCACCAACTACTCCAAAACCCTTCTGGGTACTGGTGCAGAGGATGTGTGATATCTTTAGATTTAATAGCGGGTTGCTAAATATGAGAGTAAAACATCCAACCAGATGTTGAAGGTGGTGTTGACCACGACAGACAGCCCTGTCCCCCCTCCACAGGGCAGAGCAAGGAAGTAACACTGACGGGGGGGTAGGGGTTCAGTTTCCCTACTGCGTGGAAATCAGTGGGTGAGCAAGGCACTGACATCGTACCATATTGTGTCGTGGTTGATATTCATATGACACCTTCGATCGTGTTGAATATTAATATAGGCAGCAAGCATCTGTATGCTATGAAGAGACATAGCGGAGTAATGACTTCCTGAGCATAGGGAAGATAACATTCCCTTGTTGTAATCTGAGCTGCTCTGTCTGTCGTTTTCATACCAGGGCCGGCCATGCATTGATGTGAGTGCATGTGTGTGATTCTTCAGAAAGATAACTGATTGTTGAGTCTCGTTCAGGTCCTCGACTGCACCACCAACCCAAAGCATCAGTATTTAGCTACCTGTGGATGAGACCCGACACTCAACGATGTTTCTCCAAAATTCTTTACTGCACATTTAATTAAATTAAATGCTGGGTGATGAATGGTAATGCTGAAGCAGCATTATGTAGAAATTGGCATTGTGTGCGATTTCAAACTTTATTGTCATTACACCATAAGTAGGCTACCAGGACAACAAAATACAGTTCAGCATTAAACCAGATAAAGTAGCAGAATTACATATAGAGATATATAAAGATAAGCAAGGTACTTGCAATCAAGCATTGGAAATATTGCACCTTAAAATAGATTTTTTTTCTAATTGACGTATCTGAGTTTGATAAATATAATCTTTTCTTCATAAAAATCTCAAAAATGTTTCAGTGCGAATTCAATGCATTTTGCATACTCAGCTATATTCACAAATTAGTAGAGCTTTTGTATTATAAAAGAAAATCATAATTTTGCTGTATGTTGAATAAGGAATCAAAAATGTGATCAAGTGATTCTTGGCTGTGTAACTATAATCTGACTACAATGTAATCTGGTCAATTTAATTTACTTTTTTTTCACAATCTCATTACATGTAATCCGTTATGACCCAGAAGATGAACTTGCAAAATTTAGGGAGAAGTCTCTTGCATTGTACATGCAGCACTATCCTAGAGAAAAAGAAATTAAATCATGTTTTGCCACGTTTTGTTTCAGATTATATAGTATTCACACATTATCATGTTATTTCTGGTAATCCTATGGACTATAATGTTTATATATATATATATATAATGTCTTCAGATCCAAGCCCAGTTTTTGAAATATACAGTTTCTGGTGTTGTTTGCTTGTGTAAATCTGTTGTTCACAAGCTTCCTGTGTGTGTTTCAGTCCCAGGATGAGGGTCTCCTACATTGTCTTTTCAGCCAGAGCAGCTGTGATACTGCCCCTAACAGGAGACAGGTACCTTCTTCAATTCTTCCACCTCCTTCTCTCCTCTGCTGCTCCTTTTCCGCCACACTCCCTCTCCATCGTTCTCCTCTTCCTCCTCCTCACAGAAAAACAACTTCCCAACACTGATAACCACATCACACAGAGCTCATTATCAGTCTGTATTTACACTGTGATTCTGTGTTTTGTGGTCTGGCTGTGAAGGTCTAAGATAGATGATGGTTTGGAGAAGCTGAGCCAAATCAGACCTGCTGGTGAAACGTACATGCACGAAGGCATGAGAGCGGTAGGTGCTCTTATCTGACATTATGAATACCTGCAGGCAGCCTGTCATTTACACTTAATTATTTTCAGCATGAACTGCCACTAGCTCCTTTGTTCCCTACTGCCACAAATGTTATTAGATGAGACCACGGATCAGGCTTCTAAAGTTTACTAAAGTATATAATGAGCTTCTCTTTAGACAGAGGTTCATCCAACTTTTCTATAACTGTATTTCCACTCATCAGGTGTCGGATCAGATGAATGCACAAACTTCACCGTCATCCACCATTATCATCGTTCTGACCGATGGCAAGCTGGACATCTACCCATATGAGCTGAGCGTGCAGGAGGTATCGAACGAACACAAAGACACACTTTGCTGCTAAATAATTTGAAGTAAAGAAAATGGTGTGATGGCACTGTACATGTGAAAAAGATCAAGATAAGCATCACATCTCTCACAAACCATAAGTTCTAAGTTTTATTACTCTTTTCACGCAGCCATTGACTTCCATTCAAGAACTGTGCAAAAAATCCAATACACTGTACAGTGTGTTCCAGTTTTTATTTGGTTTGTTGTCTTTTCTTCATGAAATAAGTGTACTTTTTAATGCTTAGAAACAGACATAACTTATAAAATGATTAAACGACCAGAATGAGGTTGTTTAAGGGTTGCATTCGGCCCACAGGTCCTGAGTTGAGTTGGTCTGTATATAAGACTTCTCTTATGTGATAATATAAAAAAAATATGGGATTTAACATGAATTGATTTTAAGATGATACTATACTATATCATCATATATGATCTACATGAGTGTGTCAGTAGAAATGTGTGTTTTTGGCTTCCCAGGCTGACAAAGCCAGAGGGTATGGAGCTCGGGTGTACTGTGTCGGGGTCATGGACTTTGACCACAACCAGGTAGGAGGACTTCTTTTTGTTTCCCCCCTGTTTCTCATTAGTTTCACTTGGCCTGTGAGAAAGAGACAATTCTCTCTCGCCCTGATAGTGTAGGTTGTTTAAACATTGAGTTTGTATTTGTCTTTCTGTGTGTCAGCATGTGTGGGTCAGAGCTTCAATAGGCCGCTCTGTTTTTGGCCCCGATTTATCAACTCACCTTGACCTCGTTTGGTTGGTCTGAAACCTCCCGAGGACAGAACCACACGCAGCTGGCAGGGATTTGCAGTTTATTCTGCATTTGGATTGTGTCAAAACACGGAATACATTTTAGTTTGAGTTCCCATATCCTCTGAGAGACTTTGATTCCCTCCTGTGCAGGTATCGGGTGACTGAGAGGGAGTGTTGTGTTAGTAATGAAAACACTAAACTCAGTGGGGATGAAATCTTGTTTTTTTTTATGCTGAATACGAATGAAGCCAAATGTATCCTGCTGACTTTGTTTGGAAAGGAATACAAAAACAGGCATTATCCCAGAGGAGCCATTGGTCTGCAGTCAGCATGGGTCAGAACTGATGCATAATAAGATTTACAGTGCTAAGAAAAAACTGTAATTACATTGGTTGAGAAATATAACACTCCAATTTTTCATTTAAAGTGGCACACATCCCCCCCGCCCTGAATCAGTTACACATTGATATTGTTTGTTTTGCTGTTGCTGCAGCTTTAATCACATCACTTTTCTACCAGCATAATAAGGATTAATAAGATATCTGTAATGCTTTAAAGTCCTATAAATCATGACTGTGGAAGTTCCAGTAGTCAACGGGTGCAAGTGTCCTTCTGCCCTGTTGGTGACCGAGTGTACTCTGCAGTCTGAGGAGGAAATAATTACATCACTCTAATTAGATAACGCCAGGCAAGCTTCCTGTTCTGCTATCATTAAAGCAGGAGATGAAAGCTACAGCCAGCTGTCTGCAGCCTTCATCTCCTACAAACTGCCTTTTCCTCCCTAAACGCTGCTGAAGCACTGACCTGAAATAAGCAGAAGACCTCCCGGAATGGAAAAAGTGGACTGTAAAGTTTGTTTTATATATATATATATGACCTACATGAGCGGATGGCTAGCTATTTCAACATTGTTATTATGGTTTTTATTCATGGAAAAGAAAAGAGAAGATGTTAATAAGAATATGTTGCATCTTTATTTCATTTGCTTCAAAGCCAACGCACATGCCATCCAGATATTAGGAAACTAGGTGGTGGTGCTTGTACCACTTCTGTCCACATTGGCCACCAGAATCTACAAACACTGACGTTCTCATAGCCGCTTTAAAATAACATACATTTTGTTTTACAGCTTGCTGAAATAGCAGACGGGACGGAGCAGGTTTTCCCAGTGCTGTCCGGGTTTCATGCCCTCAAGGACATCGTCAGCTCGGTGAGGTCACACCATAAAAACAGTCGTTGGCACACACACGGTGTGAGAGCACAGACCTACAACGTTACCATTATCTTTGTCCCCACACAGATCCTGAAGCAGACGTGCACAGATGTGTTCACAATAGAGCCATCAAGTGTTTGTGTGAATGGTGAGTTAGGGGGGAAGAGTTTGCTGAATCTATGCAGATAATATACGGTGGAAATAAATCATGTCCTTATAGAAAATTATATTTCACCCACACCAGCTAGTGAATGTCGGTCTGTTGCTTTGTTCTACTGAACCAAACTACAACATTGCAACCGAGATTGGCTGTATTGCTGTGAACATTTTGTACCGACAGATATTAATGATCCCTAGAGGATGACGCCTAATGACTGGTGATTCACTGACTCCTTTTACGGCTACTATGAGGTTGACATTTTGTGCTTTCATTTAAAAGCAAAAAGTTATTGGATGGATTGCTATGAAATTTGGTACCTATGCTAAGGACCCCATCAGGATGATATTTAACAACTTCCTAGCACCATCCTCAGTTGAGGATTTTGTCCAGCAATTTTATTAATGGCCAAAACTAATGACACTCCCATCAACCTCCCCCGTACAGTACACTGTGTTTAATGCTCTTTAGCAAAGGTTAGCATGCCAACAAGCTAAACTAAGATGGTGAACATGATATAGGTCAGTGTACAGCCATCATGAGGTCACCCATTGGTTTGTGGACTACCATTCTGAAGCCTCGAGTTTGGCATTTGGACGTTGCCATCTGGGTTTTATGGAGCCAGAACTGACCATTTTGAGCTGGAGAGCACTCACTGCCTCGCCTCTATCCTTATGGTGGTGATTTTTCAATCACTAGGCAGCCATGCCCTAAAGCATACCCTGCTTTATTGTCCTTTTTCCCCCCCTAAATGAGACCATAATTTACAAAATGAACATCATGTTGTATTTAAGAAGACTTGAAACTGGTGACTGAGACCAAAAACTCACATGGAAACTATTTACTGAGGTTATAAATCAATTGAGAAGAAGGGTCATTTTCTCATAAGCTTACATCCAACCAGATTTCTTTTGAAACCAGTGGAGTCGCCCTCTGTTGGTCATTATAAAGAATGGAGGTTTGATGTACATCCACACTGGCTGCACTTGGAAGCTTCATCCATATTTTATACAATCGATTAACCTGATACCTTCTATACATTAGCATTATGACCATGTTAGCATATTGGCGTTAGCATTTAGCACAAAGCACATCTGTGCCCAAGAAGCCTCAGAGAGCCTCTTGAGCCTTTTCATTTGCTCAGTTGCCATACACTATGCTTGCTGTAAGCTGCAGCATATGTAAAACGTCATGGCTGTGAAATGTGTCTGATGTTTCTCAGAGTCGTTCGATGTGGTGCTGAGGGGCAGCGGCTTCAGCGGATCCAAGAGGACAGACAACGTCCTCTGCTTCATCACTGTCGATCAAAAGACATACAGTCAGTGAACGACACACTCAGCACACTCATCACATGTGACATACAACGTGTTTACTTACCAGTGATGCTTCAAACGTGTGTCCACATGGGTCTGCGGGACAACATCATCTATGAAGTGAAATGTGACACGACGTGCAGATCTCTGTGTTGCTGTGGAAAGTCAGAGTCATGACGTCCAGTAACAAACAGTGGCTGCTTTTTATTGACTTCAGCCCAGAGAACAGAGGAGACATTATGAGAGCAGCGGGAGGGAGAAGATCTATGTCATTAGTCTATTAACAGATCGAAGGGAGGGGGGTCACTGGGAGGACACAACTGTATTTTATCTTTGGTTTCTTCGCGTTTTTGATCTGTTCTGCTGGAAATTCCTATCAGTCTTTCCCTTGCTGCAAACAAAAAGTGAGCTTTAATGAGCTGATGTCCAAAAGTGTGAGCGGATAAAATGACAGGCCTTGTAAAACTGGCAACAGAGAGGCCGGCAGAGGAATACAGAAAAGTTTACAAATCAAAAGATAAACCAGAAGCCTCAGAGAACAAAGCAGGGACGGAGAGGACACACAGGGACAAGGGAAAAAGGAACCGGCACAGGAACCCAGGAGCTGCAGGACTGACACGAGGACAAAAACAGAGGAACTGACAAAGAATGAGGGGAAAACACAGGCTGGAATACACAGGAGCAATCAACAAATGTTATATGGGTGCACATAAAGAAAGGGGGCGGGGAAAAAAGGACAAAGACAGGAAGTGGAAAGTCACAACAAGACACATGAGGATATAACTACAAAATAAAACAGGAAACATGAGCTATCCAAACCAAAAAACCCAAACCATGACACATACCACCTTCCCAATGAGTAGACTACACAATGCACCAAAGACTATGATTTGAAAGCTACCTTTCAGGAGTTAAAACACCATCAGCACCAATTGTATTGGCAACCTTGGGTGCACAAAGAGGCAAATTGATGTGTTGACCGAGTTATTTTTAACTTGTTATAGGAAGTTTTTGCATTTTTTTGCACGAAACAGTGTCTCAGTGTTTGTCTGTCTCTGCTTCTTCTCAGACCAGAAGCCAACAGTAGTTAGAGACGGACATCTGCTGTGTCCTGCTCCTGTTCTGCACGAGGTTGGACAGTAAGTCAAGTCACACTCGCGCGCACACACACACACACACAAAACAAACATTTGTGACCCTGTGTGAAACTGTAAACAAGCAGCCAGTGGGAAAAAAAACTGCGCTTGATATGTTTTGTTATATTTACTTGCGTGTTATCATTCTGTAGTTTAAAAAATTCTGATGAAAAATTGAAATAGAATTATATCACTGTAGCCTCGCATTCTGATCATTGTTAAGTAGAGACAATGGTGTATAGTTGCAGTCACCCTCTAATTAAACAGTAGCCACAAGAATTTCTTAATCTACAGCTGAGAAACCACACTCGTGTTCCAACACTGAAAATAGTGAGTGAACCTCTCAACGTGCATGCTCACATGATCCGGCTTTTGTCCTTGTTTTTCTCCGCGCTGCATCAGCCTTTTCTCTCACTTTTATGCCAATACTGAGCCTGTGTTAAAAAAAAACTCAGAGAAAAAATGGATTTAAAAAAAAAGATAAAACGGTTGTGGAAAGCTATTTGGCTTGACATCATTTTATAACATCAGGACTTTGGTATTTCTCTGACAACACCGGCTCGACCCAAGGAGCACATAAAAAAGTGTTTCATCGGTCCAGTGGAGAGCAATGGTGTCCCCCCAGGACGACACTGAGGTGTGGCAGCATTTCACAGAGATGATGGATCAATAAAGCAGTAATGTACAGTCCTAACCTCCTCCTGCTCGTAAATTAAAACAACGACAAAATGGTACGTGTCCATCCACACTAGGCCTGAGCAAACAGGTGGAAATTAGAAAGAGAGAGAAGCCAGGAGAATGTTTACAGGAGAAATATGTGCGAACAGCTCAAAGTGTTGGATCTGAAGCCAGTCCGACCAGAATAAATATCTCTGTGGCATTTAGCGAGCGAGCCAAAGCTGATTTAACTTCACCCACTTAAGCGCTCCCTCCCTCTCTCCCTATCTGTCCCCAGTTCTCTCTCGCTTTCCATCATGTGTCGCCCACTCTGTCACACTCCCTCCTTGCAGAAACACTCATAGATAGTTTGTATAATTCAGCAGGGACAAAGCTGAAACAATCTCAGTTGAGTCCAACCTCAAAAGTTGGAGCCAAACAATATTTAACTGCATGCTGTACCGGTGAACGGAGGAAATCTGATCCCCAAAATGATAAGAATATGAATGGGAATGGCTTCCTTTTTTTTATTGAGTCAGTGTTTTTGGCACTAATGATGTGGGAACGAATGGCAGGGAACCTGATAAGGTTACCAGGAAAACAAGTCAAACCCAAAAGTCATTCTTGAGTGAAGGTAAAGATATTGTGTGAAAACATAATAATCACCACACCAATAGTACTTCAGTAAAGGTAAACTATTTAAGTATCAAAAGTAAAGAGTTTTGGAGAAGAAATTCAAATTATAATATTTACAATATTAATGAGGTAATAATACAAACTGAGAAATATTCATTTTTTCCATAACTGAATAAACAAGCAAAATCAAATTAAAGCACAATTAAAATGTCTTCCCCAAGACTACACAGTGCACCTTTAATTAAAAAGTAGCAGAAAATGGAAATACTCCAATTGAGGTCTGTGTGTATCTGTAAATGCGACATGATTTTTTTAATTAGAACTGTGACGGTGTCAAGCATCACAACAGAGAGCTCAACAGTGAGACAACTGATCAGTGTGATCTGTGGTTTTGATAAAACTGACAGCAACTGTGAGATCACAACAGCCTCATTATTAATGAATAACACAGGGGAGAAATTGAGAAGTGACAAAATGAGAAATTGAGTAACTTATCAAACCACGTCACTGACCTTTGATAGTTCATAGGGGTCAAGGTTAGTTCACTAAATCATCATAATCAATGATTAATACAGGTAACTATCCAGTGAATACTGGAAGGAATGAAACAAATAGTCAAAAGTGACTCTCAAATGTTGAATTAAATGCTTGGATTGTTCTAACATACTGTACAACGAGGGCTTACAACTAAGTGTGACAGTTGTAGCTGATATTAATAAGAGGTGTGCTGGAACTGGTTCCTCTTCTTCTGATTCTGTCTTATGACTGCAGATCGATCGAGGTGCTGGTCAGCCTGAACAATGGACAATCCTACATCTCCAGTCCCATCACCATCTACGCCACAACATGTGTGAGTAGCAATAATGTAACAACTCATGATAGGTCGGCCACAAATTACAACTGCCAAACAGTCAGCTTCCACCCATTATGTGTCCCTGAGGAGGAAAACGTAGGTGTGTGTGAGGTGTAACATGTGCAGCTGATAAGTGTGTGTATATTTCAGTCAGATGGGACCTGGGTGCTGTGGTTGTTTTTGGCTCTGTTGCTGTTGCTGGCTCTGGTCCTGCTCTGGTGGTTCTGGCCTCTCTGCTGCACTGTGGTGAGTTTAAGGTCCATATATGTGCCAGTTCTGGCCCAGCGGAAGCATGAACCATAATTCAGTGCCATTGTTATTAGTAGGCCAACATTTTTTAGGTGTTAGTGATTCCTTTAGCAACACTACGATAACTGTAGTGTGACTGTTTTTCCTTCTGTCATATTGTTTCTTACAGGTGATCAGAGACCCGCCCCCTGACCGCCCACCTCCTCCACCTCCTGTCATTGTAAGTAAACTCCAGACTGTTAAAAAACATATTTCTCTATTATATCATCAGAATGTTTCTAAACGGACATCTTGAGTCGGGACTTTTGCCTGTGACTGGCGTGATTATGAAGAGGTCAAACGTTGTACTTTTAAGAACAGAGTTGTAGTGAGACCAACACATTTTGGCTCGCAGCCCTCATCGGAGACATCATCCTGGTTTTCTTTCTTTTGGTTCTCAGCACAATTTGTGCATCAGAAATGATGGTACGTTTAGCACAAACCTAAATTATGAACATATTGTGAGGTCGAATTTAACCAAAAGTCAAGAAGTTCGTGCAGATTTTTAAAAAATAAATAAAACTGCAGTGTTTGGATTGTCAATTCTGGGCTTCCGTAGCATCATGACGGCCTGAGTGGAAGAAGACCTGCTCCCTCTGTAGATATAAAGAGCTCGCTCTAAGGTAGCCAAAACACAACAATTATCAGTTTCAGGTGATTGTACATTGAAGAAAATAACAGCCCATTTCTGCCGATATATACAGCATATGATAAATGTTTGCCCCTAAATGTCCCTAAATCCTACACACTACATTACATTTGTAATTTAAAAAAAAGAGAGTAAAAAGAGGCTTGAGTTGCGTTTTTTAGGAGGGAATTTTCTTTTTTTTTTCTTTTTTCTTCTCTGTTTTGTTATATGTAAGAGGCTGTGTTCTTGTCTGATGAATGTTCCACCATTGCAGCTGAATAAGTCTACATGGGCTGGGCACTTGTATGTGCATGACACAAGTAACCACAGCGATGTCATGCTCTCTTGATAATGAAAACCCATTTTTTTTAGTGCCACCGAATTATTCCACCAAATGTGGGGGAAAAAAGTTAACTTTTCCAACAGAGCAGACTCTTGATGGTGCTAGTCAGTTTATAGAGCAGCATCTGGTGGCTGTTAGTGGTACTGCACCACATGAGCACTGGCTTCAGTTTCCAGCTATCGTGGTCACTGTTTGGTGTCGACTCATTTAAAGATGTTTATCTCAGCATTAGGTACAGGGAAGGCTGATTGACTTGGCCCAAAATGTAGATCCTGATTTCTACTTTAGATAGTAATGGTATGGAATTGAGTTTTTTGAACATCTAAAAGTTATTTCACTGTCCTTTTGATGTTTTCAAGGAACCAGAAGAAGATCTTTCGCCCAAACACAGATGGCCCACAGTGGACGCTTCGTACTACGGAGGCAGAGGTCCTGGAGGAATCAAACGCATGGAGGTAAATACAAATATGTTTATTGAGGAACACTTCAGCATTCTTATGAGGAAGTGTTGAAACACACACACACACACACACACACACACAGTGGTATATAAATGCAGTGACGTATCCATGGTCTGTAGGTGCGTTGGGGGCAGAAGGGGTCCACAGAGGAGGGCTCACGGCTGGAGAAAACCAAAGATGCTGTGGTCACTCTGCCAGAAGAGCTGGAGGAGCCCATCATACCCCGACCCCCACCACGACCTCCTCCGGTCTTCAACCCACCGCCACAGTCCAAATGGTACACCCCGATCAAGGTGAGACAGTGGTGTCATTAATCACAAATCATTACTGTTTCTTTGGATATCAGCAGATTCTGACTGTGTTAAGGCTTAAATATCTATCTGAATCTGAATTTCTCACTGCTGTTCTTCACACACATTCTTAATCTGTATTTTTTATCTTCTGTTTATCACTGAATCAACTTGATCTCACTCCATCTCAGGGGCGTTTTGATGCGTTGCTGGCATTACTGAGGAGACAGTACGACAGAGTGGCAGTTATGAGACCCACATCTCAGGACAAGGTAAGAAAAATCTGCAGCATTTCCCTCCAACTGTCAGTGAGACGAAGGAAAACATTGCTGCCAATCAATTTAGACTATTTTGATTGCAGTCACAAAGAAGTTTTTTACATTTTTTTTTTGTCACCAGTTAATTTGATTAGAAAATGAATGCACCCTCTTGACTCCACGGTACTTTGATTAGATAATAACAGAAAATAACACGGCCCAATTTCCCCCCTGTAATTATCTACCCAACAGTCAAATTAACAGCTTACCCCATCAACTATAGCTGTCGCAGTCTGAATGTCAGCGGTTGTGCAGTGCGTCATCAAGCGGGCTGCAGGCCCTCTAATGATCCAGGATTGTTTTCCTCTCTGATCCAAATCTGATGATTTGTCGTCATGTTTTATCTCCCTGTGTGAAGTGTGACATTGATCATGCTGAGCTCAAATGAAAAGCCAACATTTTGAGCGGACATTTTGTTTGCTGTTCCGTGCAAATCTGACTTTCTAGCTTCAAAACACAACATGTATCACCTTTGGTTTGCTTGTGTTCTATGTTTATATTATACATTTGTCCTTTTTTTTTTG
Organism: Diplodus sargus; assembly: GCA_903131615.1. Taxonomy (NCBI): domain Eukaryota; kingdom Metazoa; phylum Chordata; class Actinopteri; order Spariformes; family Sparidae; genus Diplodus; species Diplodus sargus. The sequence continues at coordinate 3,234,932 of CAEMYA010000179.1, read as the reverse complement.
TCTTCAGGGCCGCTGCATTAACTTCACCAGAGTTCAGAATCACTGATGTTCTAACGAGACGTTCAACACTTCTCACTTTATTCCAGTTTTTGGCCAAAGATGACTGACATGTAAACTCAAGAGATAAACTGATTCAATGTGTGCTGTAAATAAATGTTTTTACTTATATTTTTGTGTTTTTATTGTATTTCAAGTTCGTTGTTTTCTTTTTGTGCATCAGTAAAAACCAAACCAAAGAACACATAATTCAGTTATTCTGTTTATTTGAAAGAAAAAAATATAATTCTCTTTTCACAAAAGACCTTCAGTACAAGTACCCTGACCGGTAACACAAATGATACACAGGGGGGAAAAAAAGGATAGAAAAAAGCTTGCATGGGTAAACACTTATAAAAATGAACACATGTCAACACAAAAATGAGCTTTTTGAAAAAAAAACAACATACAAATCACATCACGTTCACTCACTGGCAGATTTTAAAGGATCACATCACGCTCACATCATCACAGACGAGATGAAGAGGAGGAGGACGAGGATCCTGTTGAAGCTGCACACACACACACGTCGATTTGTGCTTCACTCAGACTCATAAACACTTCTTTGTCATAACTGGTGTTGTATTAACAAAATAGCTTACCAAAGCAGAGCCAGCCAACCAGCAACAAGCTCACAGAGAAAACTTCAGAAAATGTACACACAGAAAAACATTTATTTTTTAAAACCTTCTGATACAAAATACAACATAATACTGTATAGAAAGCCATAACGCCTTAAAATAGGAGTCACCACGTCCTATAATACAACACACCTAACCCACTGAAGTGCATCTGATTTAACTTGCACGATTAGCACAATTCTGCATCACCAAAGTGCACACACCACAAAATGTTTAGAACCAAATAGCATGATTGTTGAAAACTGTCTGTAAATGTGTTTGGTAATATGTAGCTGATGCATCGACTTGCAGTAAATGAAATAAGAGGCTGATAAGAGGTGATATTGGTGCAAACCGGGAGCAAATAGGCTGGATGTGGAGCGTTTGCTGTCAAGATGTTCTCGTTAAAAATCATGCACTCAACATAACAACACTGCCGCCAACGCCACTTTCAAAAGCAGTTGTTAGCCTGTTATTTATAATACAAATCGATGATAATCAACTCGTCCTGTCAGAGTGGGTCTCTTCTCTCTCTCTCTGTGGTTTTTGACTCAACACAGCAGAGAAGCAGTGCTAATGTTGCAGTATCGGGTCCTTAAGTGTCTCATTTGGAGGCAAAACTGTTCCTTCCCTTCGTGCCTCCATAGTATGAGTCCTTCCACAAAGTGAGGCCGCCATGATGAAGGTTCGGTGGAGATTTAAACAAAATCCGTACATGTTCTTCCTCTGAGAGCTGATGTTCAAGAAGATGATCCAAATCAGGTAATCTGAGCTTGTCTTGGGAATGATTCTGATTTCGGGCCATGAATGCTTGCAAGGCAGAGTGTTATATTAATAACTGCAGCATTGAGGAGCTTTGGCACCGGATGGACCTCATCAAGGATGATGATGTACGATCCTTGAGAGCTCCGTGCACACATTTGGTAATATACTCTGTTCATCCATGACAATATACAAGATTCCCAGCTGCATTTGTTGTCCTGTATCAGTATCAGGTCCAAGACCTTAACTATGGCCATTAGAATGTAAGAATGTGTCCATACGATAACATGGAGGAACCTGTAGCTTTAAAACACCTCGTTTATGTACAGTCTGTAGAGCATAGAGCAGAGGGGATTGTCATATCGTTCTCTTAGGACCGATTCTCTCGATGCAGGAGGGAAGATCTGAAAAACAGACAAATAATAACAGAGATAATCAGCCTTGCTGTCTTAAATGGTTTGTCATGTTACAGTCGAGGTGGTTTGATTGTATTGAGTGTGTGTAAACTCACCGAAGAGACCTGCGACTGTCTTTCTCCATGTTGTTCTCAGGTCCTTCACTCTCGTACGAGGCCAGGTGCAACTCTGTGGCGACAACACACGACAAAGCGTAAATAAGTTGAATTTGTGTACCTACTTGATGGCAAGCAGCCGTGCTTACACGTGACATTTGTGGGATTAAAATGCAGAGAAAACTGCAAACTGACCGTCTTCGCTGAAGACAGGCGTGGTGACGAGGTACTGGAGGACGCGGCGGTCTCTGTCGAACGGACAAATCACCTGACGCCACACCAGGAACTCGCTCACCTGCTTGGCAAGCTCCCACAGTTTCTGTTGGTACACAGTGACAACAGACTTTACGACACCACTTTTATAGGACTCATCTCACTGGCTCATGAAGATACAGAAAATACACAAAAAGGGGATGATGAGGTGAAATGTAATGTCCCTTTAAGCCACAGGGGGGAGACATGACATTAAATGCCCGGGCATAAAATGTAACTGTGTCACTGTAACACAACTGTGTAGTGAATGACAATTTCTTATTGTGTTTAAGTGAGCTTATAACACAGTTCTGTGTGTAAATGTTCATAATAACAATGAAGTCAAATGCACGGACTTCATCATCATTCATTCAACAACTGAATGTGTCTCTTCGACTGAGGACTGACCTCAAAGTTGATGTGTCCATTGGACAGCCTGCTGGCACAGCCTTCATTCAGGAAGTAGATGTCTTTGATCAGGAGGCTGAAGAAAGGAATCACAATCTGGAGGAAAGAGGCAAAAGTTGTTATTGATATTTTACATGTGGGACAGTTTTTTATTTGTCTTCAAAAGTCATGTCATGTGCTCTCTTACCTTCTCTTGACTGCTGTGTGCCGTCTCAGACCTCTGGGTGGCGCCACGGAGCGCAGTGCGGTAGTTGCTGAAGTTACTCGATGGGTCCATTTGGTGCTGAGTGAGGTAAGACAGGGGAGATATCGGTCAAATTACAACACAAATTCTCCAGTCCACTTGAATCTGTGAATCAGTGACATGTGCATGTTTTCTCACCTCCAGTATTTCAAACTTGTCAGTGTTGACTTTACTCCAGGTTTTCCTCAGTCTGGAAACAGGACTCATGTTCATCCCAGCTGAGAGACACAGAAATGTAAGACAGTAAGAACATGAGCAGACTGGGCAGCTTCAGGCCACCACTAACTCAGTTTGTACGTCCTTAAACTGTTCAGCGTTTGCCTAAACTCCAGCTGGCTCTATATTTATTGACTTCACTGAATTGGATTATTGGCTGCTGGACAAAGACATAGTGGGAACCACATTTAAACTGTGTCTTGTACTTCAAAAGCAAGCAGTGACAAAGTGGTGTGTGAATTCGAAAGTACTGTTAATTACTGCTTTAAGTGCCGACTATTAAATGCCTTTCAGAAATATCAAGCAGTATGTGATGTGTGTTGGATTTTCACTTTCTTTAATGTGTGCTGACACAGGTTGAGGAACCGTGGTGACTCCTCATATAATTTCAGAGAACTCACCTGTCAGTCAGAGAGTGTGTGGGTTGTGTTTAATTGTCTGTTGATAAAAAAGTGTCTTCCTGTACGTTTTTCTGCTCTGTACTCACTTATGATGGCCATGAGGGAGTTGAAGTTGCCGATGTTGAAACACTCCTGAGCCACGTCTATGAAGAACTCTATGATCCGTGCCCGGTGTTTCTTCTTCACCGGCTGTAATGAGAGAACAGGAAGTGAATCAATGACTCGACAATCACTTGCCATGAAATATACGCACAATTTTAACCTGAATGATTATTGTTAATATATGTTTTGGAGCACAGTGAGCAAACTAGCAGGAAGATGTATTGGTTAAGTTGCAGAGGAAGACTGAGCATATTGTTATCATTCTGTGTTTCAGAATTATTTACATCAAACCCTAAATGGCCGACCTCAGCTGCGAATTTCAGAACGGAGCACTGATGGAAAGTGAAAGTGAATCCTGCTGATTAACAACAAGAGCCCTGCTGTGTAAACGGTGACAGACTTCAGCTTTACAAACTTCTCCACTTAAGAGCAACGTACCATACAGATCTCAGTGGCCACCAGGTAGCTCAGTCTGTTGAACCAGTTGATGTAGGCCTCCAGGTTGCTGGTTTTACGCTTCCGGAAGAAACCCTAACAAACAGAAGGAGGAAGATGACATGGTCAAAATCTGTCAGGACAAATTCTGAATAGCTTTATGAAATCCTGCCTTATAATTATAGAGTATCCTATAAATAACCGTATCAAAAAGAAATACAAGGAAACAGACTGCAGCTACTCTGTGATATCCTTTGCAAATGGACCTTGACAGCCTTCACGCCCACACAACCCGTGGAACCTGCACAGTGGAGTCCGTGACGTGTCTGTTGTTATTTCCATCTCCTTTGCATCTGCTTTCGGTGTTCTGTGAGACACTCAGTAGTGATCCTGCTCGCCGGAGGCGCTTTTATATAAATAAATATTATAAAAGCGCTGTATAAATAACCTTGACTTGGCCGTGGTGATGTAATCCCCGAGATTCATGGATCTATTAAATGCTTACACAATACCGGCAGCCCACTCCACTCCAAACTTCCCCTCTACACTTCAGGACCCCTTACGCTGACTCAACCACTCTTTTACACAAAATGGATCTTATATAAGTGGCGCAGCATCGGTGAGATGCCGCGCGGCCACAAACAGCGGATGAAAGCTTGTTCTCGGCAGCGCTGACTGAAAACGACCCTTCAGCTGACTCACAGGACCACTTAGGAGCGAAAGAGCCCTTCAGATACACTTAGACATTCACACAATGGCTCTCTCATACTGTGTTCGATGCATGTATAAAAACCAAATTAAAAAAAAATAAAAGCTGCACATTTTCCCCCAAATTTGCCAGGAGGACCTTTCATGTGGTTTCTAAAGCAAATTAACTTGAAGTGAAGCCGACCGCAAATTACACTGAGAGCAGGCCCAAAATGAAGACACTCGAAATCAAAATAAGGAATGAATACAAACTGGAGCTTTTCTGTATCATTGCTTTGATGTTGATAATTATATAGACATGTCAGCCATTGAAAGACTGCTTTAATCACTGACAAAAACCTTGTAATCAGCAACATGAAATAAACTAACAAATGTGTTTCCTGCTTGGGAGGTTGTGATTATGTTTAATGTCTTATTGTTTCCAAAGGTTGCGATAGGGATCATATCATTCTGAAATTATCTGAGTTATGGTGTCCAAAAACAGACTGGAGATAGACGGCTAATAAATGGCTTTCATTCGAAAACCCATTGTACCTTATGGTTCTCCAGAGGATCCTTCATGGCAAATGTCTGGATGAACTCCTCAGGGCCGATAAAACTCAGTCTGTCCTGAAGGCAGTGAAGAGGGAGAGAAAATGATCAGGATGACGGTAACAGTATTATATAAGAGGGAGATAATCAAGAAGACAAGGAGATGGATAAAAGAAATGAGATTAAAGAGATGCTTGAGAAAATTGGAGATGATGATGAAAAAATTTAATTTGTGGGGACAGCTATTACTATAATACATGTTCATTACAAACAAAACAAAAATCAGCTAAACAAAAACCCACACTGACATCTTAAAGGTGCAATACGTACAGGGGGAAGCATACCCCATACAAACTGCTGCTAACTGTAGCTGCCTATAGCTAGTTAGCTGTGCAGTATGTGAGTATTTATACTTTTTGGACCAGAATGGGAGAGAGCTAGCTGGTTAGCATGCTAGCTTCAGTAGAGATGGAATGTGCTTTAAGATGTGATTTTGAAGAAGAACAGCATGAGTGAAAACAATTTATCTTCATATAAAATTCCAGTTATATGCTGTGAAGCAGAACAGACCACAAAAAGGGGTTTATTGCAAAAACAATAAAACCAAGAGATGACAATAACAGCAAAAAAACTCAGTAAGTCAACACACAAGCAACTTAGCAGTTTACACATTATTATTGAGATTATAAATGAGTGCTCTTAAACGCAGCTTTTACACCACCAAAATAATAAATTCACTAAATTTAGATGGGTAAAAACCGCCCGTAGAGTAGTAACCGCATGCAATAAAAGCAACACATTTCATCAGAGAGGCAACAACAGATGGTTACACAGGACACTCCTGACAGAGTCCCAAATCTTAGCCCATCTCATGTCTTACCAGTTCGATGTGTGTGAGCTGCTGGGCGAGGATGAAGGCGTCCTCACACACGCTCATCACGTCGCTCCGCTGACCCGAGGCCTGTTTGCTTTTCAGGGAAGCGGGCCGCTCCATTGCCACCGTGTTGAGCGCAGCTACAGCCTCCTCGTACTGGCCGAGAGCAGAGAGGCGTTTGATGAGCCGCTGGGTCATCTGCTGCATGGCTCGCCAAGAGTACTGGAGACATGACACACACATAGAACAAGTCATAAGAGTTGTTCATGGACAATGCCGCCTGATTTAGATTCCATCATTAACCAGCTCAGTACAGTTCAGACTGCCCCCATAAAAATTAAACTAATTAGCTTCGGACTAATGTTTCATCAATTATAGTAACAATATGTATACATTGAACAGTAGATTTGACACTGACCTCGTCTCCTCGGGCGACGTGGTGCGTCATGTCCTTCAGGCATCGCATCATCCTCTCGTCCCTGAAGTCGTACGGAAACGTCTCCGTCCATTCGGTCAGCAGCTGCACCAGCTTGGGTGCCACCTCACGGAAACGGATCTAAAAGGTATCATATGGCATGTCAAGTGTCGCTGAAGTAGACATTCTGTAAATTAAATTTTAATGTTATCTGTCGAGATAAAACCTTGACCTCTCTCAAACAGCACAAAAGCAGCCAGTGTGGTCTCTCTTTGCATGCTGCCATCATTTGTGTGCTGGTTTGCTTAATTGTTCTCATTAAATGTGTTCCCTTCATTTTTATTTCCCCCCGTGTGGATTCGAACCCTGTCTGTCTTCTCTGGAATTCGTTTGCTCATGAAATAGTCAATAAATATTTTCTCCCAAAAAAGAAATACAGAGGTTTGTATGTGCGTGGGAGAGCGAGTGTAACAGTGTTAAAGTAGGTGTGAGTTTGTGTAGGAGGGACGGTGAAATTTAGAGGATTAATTACACCTGTGTGTATGTGTGAACGTGTGTGAGTGTGTAATCTGCCCACCTTATCCAGCAGGGCATCTCCGGACCGCTGCTGCTCCACACACAGGTGACAAACCCTCGTCATGAGCTCGTACGGGTGCAGGAAGAGGCGTGAACTCAGCAGGAAGGTGAACACGTACGACCGCTGATGATGAGGAAACAGAACAGCTCTCAGAGAAACAGGAGAAGAGAAGTAACTGCTATAACAAAGGCATTTAGAGCAGTTTACTGGTGCTTACATCAGGGTAGTAGTCGACTGTGGGAACCAGGTGCTGGATCAGCGCCTCAAGGGATGCTGAAACCAAACTGTTGTCATGGTAACACATCTCCCCATAGCTAGCGGTGACGCCGTGTGGGTAAATCCGGCCTTTTGCTGTGATGGAGTTGTTGCGACACGACTGCTCGCTACTGCCGCCGCTGCTGCCGCTGGTGTGGCGGTACGCGCGTCCCGGACAGGAAGTGCTGTGCTGTCTCGGGCTGTGGGGCTGCGGTGAGGAGTAAGGGTTCTCCGACACGGCATAGGTGCTGTTGTAATGATGCTCCTTCGTGGTCGAAGAGGAGACCGAGGAGCTGCGGTACGAACTGTGACGTTGTGGTATGTCGTAGGGGTTTTCTGCAGAGGAATAGGCGCTGTTGTAGACGTTTTCCTTTGCGGGCTTTGGGCCAGTGCCGTTGCGGTACGGGCTGTGAGGCTGAGGGTGGTTGTTGTTGTTGCTGTAAGAGTTGAACTTTCCGGCATAAGGGGTTGTGGGAGGCATGATGACCTGTGGAAAAGACACAAGGAGGAGGTTATAGGACCACAGCAATCTGATAGTGATTCTCTTTAAAAAAAAGGGGTCTTCTACTTGTTGACCACTTGTGTACTGTTTCAGCTCATTTTACATTTCATTTTTTCACAATCATACATGTCAGGTATTTGCTGGTTCTAGCCTCTTTAATGTAAAGATTTGCTGTATTCTGTGTCAGTTAGTTGCAGCCTTATTATGTAATAATTGGCAGCCTGAAGGGACAAAACTATTTCACAATAAAACTGTTGCACAGAGGAATAGGTTTTGGATTTGTTCCTATTACATTATTCATCTCATGACCCCTCATATTTATCTTACAACCTCCCTGGAAACCACTGACCTAAAACACCAAGATAATTAAAGGGATAGCAACCAAGCAAGGGTAGAGTCATTTAGTCTCATAGTACTGATACTATGATACATTTAGTGTTTATTTGTGATTTCTTGAAGTGTCGTGTCTTTTTACCCTGTTTTGTATTGTCACACCAAATTAATGAGGGAATTTCTATCTAAATTAGGTACACTGATATTCCCTGCTTTCGAAAATGCTGCTGTGTAGTAACCATCTTTCCATCAACATTAGAAGCCACAGCACATTTTCTGAATAAAAAAAATCATGACTACAAATGTCTGCTGTAGTTTTCCTGATGTTATACTATGACACAATCCCCCCCTCACTCCCTGGGAATGTTTTCTTGCTGTGTTCGCATGTTGTGTAAGTATCTGTTCGAGGACTCGATCGTGCAACCCAGAGACTTAGACATGTCTGTGGAAGTAGTAATTACACTTAATCACATAATTTTACCCCTCCTCTGTTTACCGTTTTGGCTCTGAACTGTTGAAAGATGCCTGTTGTGAAATCCACTTTCCCAAATCTTATTTGTGAGTACAAAAAATTAGCAATTGGCTTTTAAACACTGATTTTTTTTCCCAACCATCTTCTGCTTTATCACATTCCGGAGGCAAATGTTTTTGGCATCAGCGCTGCATACGGGAAAAAAATAGGCCAACAGATGGAGGATCTCGACACAGCAACGATCTTTTCTGTCTTAATGGTGTAGATAATTGGATCTGAGGTAGGTAAGCCGATCCCAGATCACTACCAAGGCGCGCTTTAACTCTGGAGCCATCTTTATCCTGCTACTGTTGTCTGTCTAGGAACCACATGCCAAGTCGCACACACACACTTAACACATGTGCCACACACAGCGACGTATACACATGCACGTACACTGTGCCAGAAAACAAAACCCTGCACGACTCCAGCAGACTTTTGTTTGTCCATCACAGCGCCGACAGAGGAGTGTCTGCCTGAGCCTCCATCTTACACACACAAACACACACACACACACACACACACACACACACACATACCCTTGTCCACCATGGCGCCTAGCCCCACGCTGGTATAATCCAAACACACACACATGTCACACATAAACAAATGACCGCTTGAGTGACACACACATGCACACACACACACACACACACACACACTCCACTGCGCCTGGAGTCATGCCAGTGTAAGCCAGTCCAGTGCCAGCCCCTCGTCTGAACTCTCTGATCTCCGCCTGCTGTTTTCCTTCTAACTCGGTTAAGAGATTACGGTGGCTTTACCTTCCTAAAGTTACACTATTCTTTCTGGAGCAGCGCCACTTGAGATAATAATTCACTGTGTGATATTTACTCCGGTTTGAATGCTGTTTTTATCTGTCTCCAAGCCTGTGTTTGCATTGAAAGGTGACACACGTGAAAAACAGCTTCTAAAAATTTAAAAACCAATCTGAGTTTTTCCAGTCTCACTTCCTGAAAAGTTGACCTGCGGATAGTCTGCGGCTTCCATGCTGCAGCACTGAAATTTTACTCGCTCTAAATCATAGGTTGGACTCTCCATGGACGACTTAATGATGACGTTGGGAGCATAATTTCATATTGAGAGCATTGTCTAAATTCTCTTGTTAGTAAACTTTAAGAAATTGCAGCCTTACACAAGGGTTTGATGTGGTGGTAAAAAATACAGGAAAAGGCAGAAATGTACAGTTTTGTTAGAACATGGTCCCAACAATACCACAAGAATACATTTGCATGTGTGCAGGGTTTGCTCAAGTGTTCAACTTTTCAAAAAAGGCTTCTTAGAGCTTTTTTCTTTTCACTGGCATAAGTTTCGTATTTGTGGCACAACAGACAGTATCTCCTGTGATAACAAATGGCACAGACTTGTTGTGTGTGGTGCCTAAAATGTCATAACCCGGTTCATCGAAAGGTTAGAAGTAATTGAATGTTTGATGGAGCTGAAGTCAAAATATCATCTGCTAAAGGATTTCAACCAGTGGAATTTGTCCAAACTGCTTTAAAAAGGTGCATATGTTAGAAGGCCACCTGTAAAATTCATACTCCAACCAGTCAACAGAGTAATTGCTTCAAACTAACGTAGCTGTTATTAGCTTGTTAGCTCAGTTAGCCGTGCCTCTAGTTGTCCTATCAGTCAGTGCCCATCCGTGGAGGCCTGAGCTATACAATCAAACTATACCATCTTGAAATGTATAAAGTAGTACCTGTTAGCATGCTAACTTCAGTGGATAACTCTGCACCAAAGCGCATCGACATCTTTGACATAATATCAAAACTGTTATTTTTCACATTCTGCTGATAATATTCATCTTTTTAATGTTTTAAAGTACAATTCTGACATGTTGCGCCTCTGAAGAGGCAACATAATTTGGTGGTTTCAACGGATGTGCCAGCTGTCAAATATCTTACAGCTGGTGAACACTTTTTCTGTCTTTCTCCAGCTTTAGTTTTAGTGTCCAATACGAGTTTGAAAGCGTCTTTAGAGGGTGTTTGAATAAACTGATTAACGGAAAGCGCTGGTTTTGCTGATGGACTGGCTTCCCTCTTAGATCCCTGCAGATTAACTTCACTCCAGTTGGTTCCAGAGCTGAAAACAACCTAAATCTTTCAACCTGAGGCAGACCATTTTTTCCCCCCCAAATCACATAATGTGGTTTTAAATAAGGTACACCCAGCTATGCTGAGGCCGGTTATAACAGGCGGGGGAGAACGAGGGGGAGGTCTTCAACAATAGAGGTATTATCTATCCTGTCATGGCATTAACAGCAACACAAAGACTCCCAGGAAGAGATCAGAGCAGATCACAGCAGATCAGACACACACAGCAGCTTTCACAAACTCTGCTTGCCATCGTCGGGCCATATGACGCCCTGCCTGTGCATGAACCGAGCCTGGGATCATTTTCACATCAGTCGAACCATTAAAGCAGACTTTGTCATGTTCGGAAAGGTGCGACCTCTTATTATACCCTGACAGGCGTCATCTACTCTGAGGTAACACACCATCAAGCCTCCAGCTTTATTTGCCCAGTGCAATAAAGGTAGACTTGGTGGCTTCAGTAAAGGAGCATATCGAAACTCGCATGTTGACATAAGCTGATATATCTGCACGTGGCTCAAGGACAGCACTCATTTAGTGCAAGTAATACATGCAAAGCACGCATATAGACTATTAAAAACAACAGTTTAATCATGGATTGTTGTGTGCAAGCACTCTGCAGCTAGCCGGTCAGTCTAAACTGTCCCTATTCAAAGCCAATTGACCCCAGTAAGCATCTACGCACTCACTGACCTAATAAGAGTTGGTCCTGAAACCCCCTGATGCTTCACCACAACAGGAGCGGAAAGGAACAAGAGAAGATGTGTTTGCAAAGACTCCTGCTTTTTGAGACGTTTAATTAAATTGGAAGGCTTAAAGGAGGACATGTGGCTAGAAAACAATTCAACATTAGTGTCTTTCCACAGTGAAATTGTCATAAGCATCTGTGAAGCACTATGAAGTTATATAAACTACTAATTTAGGGCTCCAGACTAACTTTATCATTTAGGATGCACCAGCGCATAATGAACTTAAACTTAATTTCTTAACACATTATGTAATTGATCACAAACAGGAACGTGGATGAAAACACATCAGAGCACAGGCAACAAAAACATTATAATAACCAAAATAGTCAAACCCTGGAGCCCTGTAATCAATTTGTTGCGATTGGGATATTCTGTCCATACTGTTCAGTTTATTTGAAAGCAATTGAATCTTTTCCAATGGGGCTCCATAATCTGGATGACAAGCACCTTCAACTCGTGCAAAGTTCAACGTAGGTTCACACAATGTGGTGTGAGAGCAAAGCAGCTGATAACAGGACCTGTAAAACAATTTATCAGAGTAGTAAAAAGTCAATCTAATGCAAAGTTATCTTTGTTCCACTTTGCACTTTATGCACTTTGGCACTAATAAGTCTCAGCGTGTACGGAGTGTGTGGGGAAACCCTTCACAGTCAGCCTTATTCGTCACAATAAATGAGGTTAAAGTCCAGGCACGTATCACTTACTTGTGGTTTTACACGTACAAGAGTTAACCCTTTAGTGCTTAGTGCCATACACAGAAATAATGAAGTCAAGATGATGTCAGTAATTTCAACAGAGCACCTTTACCAAAGAAAACAACAGTAGGTGAGCTCACATTAGTCAGTCCATTTTTCTCTGGAAGGAGCACCTCCTCACTCCCAAACTTTGATCTGTTGCTTCCTGTAGGCAGAGGACTGTCACCTACGTCAAGTGAGATGAATTTGTGATGCCTAAATATACGGAATGGTGACAGACTGGAATTGATTTTGTTTTGATGCAGCACCTCTTACGTTGCCTGCTGAAGCTTTCCCGTCCTATCAGACCTGACTAACTCTCCACACCTTGTTGGCAAATGAATTATACTCACGCAAAGCACAGTTCTAATTAGCTCCACATCCTTTTACTGATAACCATCTTATGCTGATTCTGCTTGAAATTACAGTCGGCAGAGGTGCATTTAAAGGTGAAATATGTTAATCAAAATTTAACATTGTAAAGAAATAACAGTTTTTGAAATTACGACATCTATGTTGGTCTATTGTGTTGCAGAGATATCTGCTGAAGTTAGCATGCTAACCAGCCAGCCCTAGCCTGTCCTGGTCCCGACCTCAGTTGTATAAACATCAGCACTTTTCCCCTCGGCTTACTGAGCTAACTAGCTAACGGCTGTTACAGTCACGTAGCAGCAGTAAGCATTTACTCTAGTGACACTGTATAAATTGTCAAGAACTAAAATCACAATTTCCCCAAAGCCCAAAATGACGTCTTCAAATGGTTTACTTTGTCCAACCAACAGTCCAATACCCAAAGACTTCTCATTTATTATCATTAATCACAAATAAAAGCAGCAAATTCTTACCAGGGCACTGGGGTGCCAGTATTTTGGTTGCACATGTACCCAAACATTAAGTTATTTATTCTGGGGTTTCGTTAAACACCTATTATGTGTTTTTCTTTATTTTTGTATGTATTACATGCACCAGAATCATGTGCTGGTGCATGTTAATGAAAACCTTCGGTGCACCAGTGCAAATGTAATACAGAAATAGCTGGCTACTTATTTTCTTTCAATCAACTAACCAATTATTTCACTAATCATACACCTCTTCTGGACTGCTGATCAATCGAAACATGACATTTGAGCAATTTTCTCCTTTTTCCTTTTTAGATCAAATTATACGTTTCAGCGCGACCGTTCTTCTGTCAAGTTAGCCGTCTCTTCTTCTCTATTTAAGAACACACGGACAGCTGAACACAAGCATCCGCTGAGATGCAATTTTGTTCTGGTTGGCAGCCCACTGCACACCCATAATCACAGCTCTGACTCTGCAACCTCATCACCGCCAGCCTTCAAGCGTCATCATCACCTGACCAAATGAGCCAAAACCAAAAGTAGGAAAACACAGCAGAGCTCAAACAAACTGCTCCACTTCACGCTCGAGTAAGCGTACGGGGTCAGACGAGGCCTGTGGCTGCTGTCAAAACACCAGACGCCGAGACCCGCTGACCAGTTCATAAAACCTGCACCTGCTGAACTGAATCTGATGGACGAGCAAACAGAGCCGGAAACAGACACCATGTTCAGATTGGCTGGAGAGATACGTGGAGTACAATTCACCCACTGCTGGTCCTGTTTTTCATCTTTTAGTCCCACACGCACACACTGCATTCAAGCATTTGTTGCTTTGTGTGTAGGCGCCACACATGCACGCACGCACACACACACACCCCCACAGGGTTTTAAATTGACGTAGGCACAGTCGCACTGTGCCAACTCGGCACAGACACACACCTGTCCCTTGTATGATCTGGTAGGCTAGTACAGTATTAACCTAGAGTCAGAAAGGATAAAGACACATTATCTCCTCCGCTTCTGGAATACAATAAATCTAAGCTCTCTCACACAGACACACACATAGTTCCTATTGCCAATACATCTGCACATCCCACAAACCACTGCCTCACAGCACAACAGGAACAAGATTAAAGTTGGAAAACAACTGCACTTGATTGTTTTTTTTAGACCAGCCGAAGCCTCAAACGTTGCCCGTGCTCCTCAGGCTGCCTTTGTGTTAATTATTAAATGAGTTAAACCATTTTATTGAGGTCTATTCAAGCAGCCTGTCACGTTAGCTCGAGAAGTAAGAGGGAACCGAGGCAATCATTTCAGCAAGTTAAGAGCCCGTCGGTTTATATATAGAGGTGTGGAGGGAATAAAGCTGTTTAAAGTCTGTTTTGGCCAGAAGTACACACACTTTCTCGCGGCCTTTTTTCTTTTCCCAGCAGACACATACACAATCTGTTATTCTCTCCCCTCTCTCCTACACACACACACACACACACACACACACACACACACACCAGGCCACCATGCCTGGTCTACATTATGGGCTTCTGACTTAGTCATAACACAGTAAAAGTAAGAGCTGACTGTGAAAAACGCCATGCTGTGTAACCACAGTCCCATCACAGGTGCTGGTGAGTAAGGTTTGTTGTGTGTGTCTGACAGCCAGCCAGCCCAATTATAAACCCACATGGGTGGTAAACAATAACAACAACAAATGGAGCAAAGAAGAAGAAGAAGAAGAAAAAGACATTAGGGAGGATAATAATAGCATTGTTTTTCTAAGTATTCAAAACTGAACAGAAGTTATGGTCGTTATTGAGAATAAAGCTTCATTTTCATCGATGCCCATAGCTACTTAAAATGAAATTTAAACCCCTATAAACGTAATTTTATGGCTATAAACCTTAATTTTGTGTCGTAAAATGTCTTATTATCATCCTATTAAACCTCTACAGGAGATACACATCAGGTTTTAATACAGTCGTGATAGTTTTCTGCGGGCATGAGGCTCATTCAAACAAGAATAAAGTTCCTATAAATACCCCCATCATCCACACCCTCAACTTACCTCTTGTGTGATGCAGCTCAATGTCCGAACGCCGTTTCTTTCACCGGCACGAACAGATGACAATTAGACGAGACTATCCCAAACTCTTTGTAATCTCCGTTCCGGTTACAGACGCACGGCAAAACACTCACACAAGTCTGTCAGCAGTGAGTCCGCACCGTGCTCTCCTCCATTGTGTCCCTGCTCCTGCTGGCTGAGTCAATTTGAACCAGCAGCGCCGTAATGAGCATCAGAGCGAGGCGTATTCAAATGACTTCCATAGAGCCGGGAAAACCGACCAATCGCCTGGCGGGGGCGGCAGCCTCTGGGGGCGGCGCGGGCCAATCGCGGCGAAGGAGGCGAAAAATCGAAATCTCCGGCGATTCTGATTGGCTGGCTCGCCGTTCGCCGAGGTTTCTTTCTTTTCAACCGCAGCCAGGAGAAGTGAATGTTTTTGTTGGAGAGCTGAAATATGGAAGGTGTAAGGTTTCGCCCCGGAATGTGCCCTTGTGTGTGGCTGTGAGTTAGTCTCAGTGACTTTAAAAATCAAGAGTTTGTTAGAGTATAAGTGTGTAAGATGGTTAATTTAGTGTTCATAGAGGTTCATCTTGTTAATGATGTCATGAGGCACAGCAAGTGTTGGCATGAGCCAGGAGAAGAGAATTAGCTAGCTATTTTATAGCTATTAGCTAGAAATATGATGCTCGCACAAGGAATAGCAGTCCTGAAGCATTGTAGCATTGTTTTTGCATCTACTACAAAATAGTTTTACCTGTATCTCATACCTGTCACCAGTTACATTTCGGCATAGTGTGGGAATCACGTTGCAGTGGGGGGATGACATCTTTAAATTGGCTCCAATTCAGGTCATTCTGGCCAATGAACATTTTTGTTGGTTTCAAATTGCCTTTAATAATTAAAGCATAAGTTCATCTCAAAATGTAAGTTCAGACATTTTATACTCATCATCCCCATGCCACTGGAAAGGTGAAGTTTCATAGTCCATAATGCATTTTGGGAGCTTCACAGCAGAAAAAGCATGGCAGCATTCTTTCTAAACGAATTATGTAGATGGGGACTTGTTTTAAAACATAGAAAAACAACTTTAAAAAAACATAAAATTACTCCATACAGCTCACCTGGTGTAATCCAAGTCTTCTGAAGCCCCAAGATCCCGAATTGATTTGAAAAGACATTATGCACACCTTTGGTGCTCAGCACTCATTCAGATGGGGTGTACGCTCACGTTTTAAACCAAGCAGCTGCAGTGAAGATTTCGGCTTACAAATAACCTCTTCTATTAAAACTAATTTATTTTGCCGCTAGTGGGTAGTGGAGCAAACTGAAAACACCTCTGACATATGTTTTAAAAGCAAATTATATTTTATTTTGTATGCCTTGGGTTGTTAAGCTAAAGGCTTTATTTGTGACTGAATATGAGTCAAACCTTCGTGTTAAAGCACAATTACGACGACAGAGGCACTTTTAAGATTTACCTTAGTTTTTTTTTCAGGCAAGATCATTTTCATTGGAGTGTGGGGGCACTGGCACGCTAGCATCAAAATAGCTATTTCTAAAACACTAAGATGACTCGACACAACATGAAACTTTGCTCGTAGTATCACCAGGGTCTCTACACATGAACAAGAGCATTGAGAACATTGTTTGTGCCCGCAGAGCTTACTAAAAAGAAAGTTTTTGAACTACTCACCATAGCAGCTGCATCTCCGGCGCGCCGCCGTCATGGCAGACGAAAAGTGTCGATCCCCGAGTGCGACCTAACAGGCAGCAGAGTAATGGTGGACCACTCCTCAAGCCTGCCTGTTAGGTCACAAATCTTCGGTAAATCTTAAAAGTGCCTCTTTCGTCGTAATTATGCCTTTACACGAAGGTTTGACTCATATTCAATCACAAATAAAGCCTTGGTTACTTTTTGGCGAGAGTTTAAGCTGCTACATGCTACGTTATGTTCACCAGCCAATAGCTGTCTTTGTCTGGCTATTACCTGCTTCCAAGCAAGGAGCATTTCGTTGAAAAAAATTGCTTTTGCAGTAGAAAAGAACATAAGGGGAAGGCTAGAGAATTTAGTTTCTCGATAATTAGTTCTTTACTACAAGTTGCCTGTTTTATATAAGTAATTTGGACAGTTGTTGATATAAAATATTATATTAACTCTCGTAGCTCTTGTACCTCTTTCATTTGTTTATTGTAGTTTGGTTATGCAGTTGATATCAGGATTTATTAAGTGGTGTTGGAAGTGTCTAAGATTTCAGAGCTAGTTTATAACACTTTTATTGAGCCACACACCCCTTCAAAATACAATGTTTGTGTGTAAAGGTGCGGTATAACACTCTCGAACCGCATTAGGTAATTTATACCAGACTGGCGGTCACAGTTAATTATACCTGGTCGTACCTGTTCTCGCAAGACCGACCTGTAACTGTATGTTGCTAAACCTTTAAACTGTACCTGACTTTGAGTAAATCTATAAACACAGTTATTTACTCTCAGCTGTGCTGTGTACATTATTCAATACAGTGGGCATTAAAGGCAAAGTGGTAATTTACATGATTTTTTTTATTTCACAGGAACTGCAATATTTACATGCTGCATTAACTTTTATCTTAAGGAATTAAGAAAACTAGTCTGGCGACAATATCTGGTGGGGCTTTGAAAGGATTTCACAAGCCCACATAGTTGGAGAAATTACTCAACCCATAACAAAGTTATCCTTAAATTGAAGGGAAAACAAGAATTTAGGTTTTCATGTAACAACAGGAATATGTACAGTAAATCCTGCTCTGTGTGCGCAGTGTGGGTTGTTGTAGGCACAGGCAGGGTTAAAACAACAGGTTTTTACTCTGTCAGAGTATAAAAACACACCTCATCTCTTTCTCTAAATGTTTAGAATACTCTCTAAATATATATTCTATTCTGCCTCCAACAGTCTAATTTCCTCTGAAATATGGTAATTAAAGCAAGGTGGGTGCACACCATTCCCACCCCCTCATCTACCACTGCACCGCTGCCATCCACCTCAGCACAGTCCTGTCCTTTTCATTGCATAAACATTCAATTACATAAACACAGCGTTAGACTTACACTACGGCCGGGCCCTGAAGTTGTGGGCGGCACTCATTTTTTGATCACTGACGCCTCTTACATTCTGACACATCACCGTTCAGGCGAGAATAGCTGATCTCTGAGTCTTTCAGGCTGCAGGGTTTTCTCGTCAATAACCCAACTCCTACACCAGGCTCCCAAGTGCACAGCTTCCGGCTGTGCTCGGCCATGTGTGTAGTACACCCATACACACACATGCACCCGCATCTGCTTCCGGTGGTGCTTGACCGTGGCGACGCTCTGGTGAGGGCCCTCATGAGTTTTTCTTTTTTGATTGACTGCATGACGCCCACAGCTGCTTTTGAGGGAGACTTCCTGTCCGAGTGGCATATGAAATCAAGGATGTCAATGTAAATAAGATAAACTGCAACTATGACGTTAGCATTGGCCAAACGGTTGTTTATGGATGTATTTGGCATACAGTTTTTCTCTTTTTATTCCACATTTTGTCAGATGTTGTCTCTTCTTTGTTCTCACTTATCTCATTCTCTAGAAATCTTGAAGACAAAAAGTTCAAGAAGTATTAAATTAAAAAAAAGACTTTCTAAAAAATGTCTTATGTAATCCGTAAGACATTTAGAGGCTATTTATCAGTGTCAGTGAGATTTGTCTGACCTAACTCTCTTTTGAGTATGGCTTTAACAAACCTAGGCCACATGGTTCTAGAGGCTTCAGTGGTTAATGAAAAGGTGGTCTAATTGAGTTATTGAGTTCTTGTCTGCACACATTGTCCAGCAAGAAAACGTTCTGACATCCGTCAGGGAAAGAACATCATAAAAAACCAATCTGTGCCCTGTGCAAATGCACAGAGCTGATGTGAAAGTGTTTAGTGTGAAGGTCACACTGTGAGTTGTTCTGTATTTATGGAAACCACTCATCATCGTGCCTACAGGTCTTTCTCCTACACACACACGCAAAAGCAGATAACGCAAGAGATGTTTCTCATTTTCACATTATTCATTAGGATAAAAAGAAGAAGAAAAAGAAGAAACTGGGGAAGTAGCAGTCGTGTGCTTAGTTGTAAGTTGCATGACAACATATTCTGTAATGTTTCTCTAGTAGTGAAATCTGATGCAGTCCAATTGTACAAGCAACCTAAAAGTAGACATTTAGTAAAAACAGGTGTAGTTTAGTCATAATCTTGTCTTGTCTTACGCAGGTTTAAGTGGATGACTTTAACCAGTCCCTAAATTAAACACTAGCCTATTTATATGTATTTATCAGTATTGTCTGATAGTAAATTCAGTAGGCTGGATGACAACAGTCATCTTGGCAGGTGTTTAAGCAATGAAAGATTGTGTTACAGAGAAATTAGACTTTGAGAAATTGATCATCTTTGATAACTATGAGTCACTTCAGATGAAATCATGTAGAAGATAATTGGGGAAAAAGGGGACATTGGTGTATGTTACCTGAGCTCAATTGTAAGTGAAGTATACTGTTAATTACACCATTTATAATTAAATGTATATTAGCTACACCAGTATGCTCAAATACACTTTGTTCACTTTATCATGGTTATCATATTAAAGTGGATATAATAAATGTTTTTATATTAAGAAAAGATCACGTGACAACTTATAAGGGAAAGGACACCCTCAAGGAGAATTCCCTTTATTGTTTTGGTTTTCTGGCCTCCAACTTTCCCCTCTGATTCACTTTCACCTCTATCAAAGTACAATTTTCTGCTGCAACAGGCAGCTGTTAGTGAAAAACCTATAAGGCTACTCTATAACCTATCTCTAACACTAGCTCCTTGGACTGACAAAGTTAGCAACTAACCAGTGGAGCATTTAGTGGTTAAAGCACCAGGTATTTCATTCAAGAGCTGGTGGAGAACAAAAACAGAGTTGAAAGCAAAGCATATTGGACCTACATGTATGTCTTTGTCTGCCGGGTGTGTAAATAAGCAACTAACAATTTCAACATATCAACCTTAAAGGTGATATGATGTAGGTGTTGTATATCTGTTGTCTTCAAGTGGCCAAAAAAGTCAATTATTGCAGATTTTAGTTTTTGTCACAATGGTATCAAAAATATATATATTTTTTCACTTTTTCTGCAATAATTACTGATTATATTGTGTTGTACTGCATGGTATTCAGATACATTTCTAGTGTTTCTAAATGTCCACATTTGTCCCATTTATCTTGTTCAATTTGTCTGATCAATAGGATTGCTACTTTGGACTCTGAACCCTAGTTGCACAATATAATCCTAATCCTAACGATAATTATTGCCAACTGCAAATCTTGGAATAAAACTCTTACAAAGCTGTTGCTATAGCAGTTACGGTGAATGCAGTACTTAGAGTTCAACAAAAATGCCAAAGAAAATGTTCAAAAGCTTCGGACTGGCAGCGTGTTTTGGATTTCAGGGAAATGGTGACAGGGACAAAACAAATTATGTCAGCCGCCACCAGCAGCAGCAGCAACAGACTTTAGTGTAGTAGTGAGTGTGGGTGGGATTACACAGTGACAGCTGGGTGAGATCATTACGGTGCGGGAAAGGGGGGAAAGAAGAAGGGGGTGAACCCGAGAACCGGGGGAGGGGTTGGGGTATAATGGATGCTGGGGTAGGGGGGGTGGGAAGCTTTCATGGTGACATTCTTTTCTCGGAGGAATGCACGCACTTATATGTTGGATAAGTTAAAAAGAGAAAATAATGTAGCTGTATAATAACAGCAACCTGCTTCCAATCCCAACATGCTTAGTTGTTCTTTTGCATTTATGTTTACATTCATGAAGGACCTGAAGCGAGAGACAAGTGTGAGGAGAGTTCAGGTTAATATGCAGGATATATGAGGAGGGGAGAAGGGGGGTGGACACGGGGGAGAGGAAGACGGGTGACTCACGGGCTTCCAGTAAGAGGCCTGACTCAGCTACTGGAAGCCCCCTGACCCTGTCTGGAGACAACAAGTGGGTAGCAATCCGTGCTTTTGACATTCTGAAGAAAAGAGACCCTTCAGTTTTTTAGAATAATAAAAACAAAAAGATTGCAGCAAGACTACAGATGATAACGAACAGCTGCTACTGCTTTCACTTATTCTAGGGTTAGAGTTGAAAGTGTGTGTATAAACTCTCAAGATTCTGAATAAAGGCCAATATTTGGATTATTTGTATCTGTTGTATAGACGTGAATGTTTTGCCAAAAAAAGATCCTCAGACACATTTTTGCACTTTTGTCAGCTTAGTTGAAAGATCAGATTTAAAGAGGCTTCAACTTCTCGAAAACACAAGTACATGACTCACACACATTTGTGATGCATTGATTTACCCATCATCGTCATCCTCCCTATTAAAAGAGCACATGCACACTAGCCCCCATTGATTCATGAGCACATTGTCTCATTCAGTCACTTATACTGATTCTGTGAAGCGATCCATCTTTCTGCTCTGAAAGGGTATCCTTTTTCTCCCACGGCAACAGTGGCCATGTGACAGAAAACTTGTGAAGAGATGCTCCATTATGAGTCAGGTTGGCAGACAGCTGATCTGTGTTCGTATTCCAATTTTAATCGCATCTGAAATGCTCCCTTTGAAGCTGTTTGTTCTTTGTATTTGGCTATTTGGTGAAACAAAAGGGAAAATGCAGGTGTTTGATTACGCAATTGGTGACTAAAGCGTCAACGTCATTCTTCGTCTGTGTGTGCTTTCTCCTGCTGTTAAGAACAGATATGAACACATGAAGAGGCATCAAACCAAGCGAGAGGAGCTGTGAACAATCATCCCAACTCAGTTTCATCTACGTCTATGTCATCTGTGAACAAAATGTAATGATACTGCAGACATGGATACCATCAAATTTACACAGGTCAGTTTTTTACAAGACATTACATTTACTGACAGTCAGGTATGGTGAGAAACAAATGTAATGGTTGCAGTTTTGTTTGGTTAAGGCAGCAAAACTACTAGGTTAGATTAAAGCAACATAAAGTAGAAATTGCCTTTTTTTGAACACAACAAATTATTGTTTGCTTGAGATCCCAGCTTCAACCCCAACCTCCACCTGTGCTACCTGACATGCAAAATTTGACTCTGGAGAATGCACTGCACACGATTTCAAAGTGTACACCCAAGTTATTTGCACAAAGACTGAAGTGACTGGGCTGACCATCCCCTCACACCCAGAATCCTTTGTTGTTTGGTGTTTTCTGTCATCTGCACTAAAGTAGGAAACAAACCAGAATGCAACTGGTTGATCAGCTTTAGTGAGAACCAACTCCATAGGATTCTAGTTACTTGAAAGAAGACTGCATATTTGCTGAACAAATTGGATCTACCTCTTCTCTGAGTGAAGCCAAAAAGACACCAATTCTTGTTCCCCCTCTTTATTTTTCCCTCCAGTTTTGACCCCTCTGCCTTTTCATGTGGGAGTCCTGTGATGGTTGATGGTGATGGATGATAGTCGGACAGAGGGCCTGTTTCCTGGATGTGCCCTTGACTTCCATGTCACACACACAGATATCCTCTGAGGATGGAAGGTACATGCATATACACATTCACATTCATGACCCACACATTGGATGTTACATATTACTCTCTTTGTATAAAATACCTTTACACTCCCCACACTGACCTACATCTGCTTTACATAAACGATGGCATATAAAACCTTAACTTAAAAAATATTTGATGGCCTGTGCATACCTTTAAGTATGTGGAGTCATATTGCAGTGCAGTCGGCATATAAAATATTGCAAGTACCTGTGAGAAGACTGCAAGCAGGTGAACCCTTTCACCCAACCCTCCTCAGACTGAATGTTCTGCCAAAAAACTATAAACTTGCTTCCAACAAATCCATGAAAAACATATGAATCACTGCAAAGAGAATACCAAACTTAACCTCAGTCATACTCTAGTGGACTGATGGCCAACGATTAAGCAACATGCTCTTGGAGTGTTTTGTCACAATTTATGTGACTTATTTAACTTTTGTTATGTAGGAGATAGAAGCTTACTTGGTTAAAGTTAATGTAGAACAAAGAAAAATGCTACTTTTTCATTCGATTCTAGGAATAATATTGTAAAAAACACAACTTGTTAATAACGCTCTCTTTACACACCATTTGTTTGCAATTTGGACAATGAAAATGCTCCCGTCACAGCCCTGCACAGCACTTCTTTGGAAACTTGCACAATCTTGTTGTGTGGGTGAAATTTGGCCCCTGTATGGGCAGAATTCTGTGATGACAGAGAAAAAATCTTGTTGTTGTTTTTATTTTATGTCTTATTGTTCACTTACAAAACAAAGGTCTGACTCCAGGCCTCAGAGTTCACGCACCAGTTCACTTCTCTCCTCTAACTCTGCCTCCTTCGCCCTCTTCCTTTAAATCATCCCTCCTCTCATGAACCAATTTACTGTCTAATTAAAGCTGAGGACCCATGAAAAGTAAATATTTAAAAGGAGTCGGTGAACACATATTCATGTAACCTTTTTTTTAAAGACACAGCGTAGGCATTTAGTTTCTATATCAGTATGAAGTGCCCACTCTCCTGTTTCCCAATCCTTCCAATAAAGCGTTAAACCCAATAGATGTCTGAGGTGGGATGAGAGCTGCCCACGCTCTTACTAAAAACAAAAGTAAAGATACATCTGGGAGCGAGCACAGTCTGTGAGTGTTTTGATTTACTTCTGTAATTTCACTGCAGCTCCGGTGGTTTTACAGTAAACCACTCCTACACCGTCTGCAGATGTGGCACTGGATGTAGTGGGAGGGAATGTATGTGTACTGTGTGTGTGTGTGTGTGTGTGTGTGTGTGTGTGTGTGTGTGTGTGTGTGTTCAGCTACATGTCCAAACCAAATTGGATTCTTTCTAAGGAATTCTGCTGGTGGTTTCAGAGCAAACTGACTTTGTCCTTACACACGTTAATCAATCACTCTTTTTTCTACAGGACAATTGAAAATGCAAAGAAACTTGTTTACCACCTTCACTTCTTCACAATGACTTCAAATCTGCCCTCATTAGTTCTGTAAACAGTATAATCAGAGGGCATCCTGCAGACGTACAATGACTGACCAATGCTGGAAATGTCAGTATTCAGCAAGACTTAATGCAAGAAACATAAGGAGATGTTTTTAAGTACTGACGGTGTTTTCTCTGTAATTGTTTTGTAGCAGTAGTGGCAGGGGGTAATTTTTGTTGTATATATGTCTCTGTTGGTTTGAGTGCTAGAAGTAATTGAAGCACTCTTGTTAATATTTAGTTATTCGATCATGATTAAAGGGCTGCGTCTATGAACTAGGCCTGATGTTTGTTTGTTTTTCTTATTATTATATTCACTTTCTCATTATATCTGGCTGTTGTATCTTCTTATAAAGGAAACACTGAATTAACAGTGGTGTGTAAGACTGACCTATACTTCGAAGATGCCATAATCTATATTTTTTATATAAGTATGGATCACAACTATGATGTGAAAGGTGTTCTGCATAGTGAAGAAGCCCATCAATAATTTTCTGCATCTTTCAGGTCATTGTTTTGGTATACTCTTACCTCTCCCATCACTTTTGTTTCTGGGTGCAGCTGTTTTCTGTATGAAAGCTCTAAAAACCCAACCACTGAGTGCCAAACAGCAGAAAGAGCCAAGTTAGTGACTAGTTGGTGAACATGATGGCAGTTGCAAAAACAGATATTTCCTTTAGGAGTGGGTGGAGACCAAAAACAGAGTTAGAAGAATAAATATTGGACTTAAACTTGTTTGGTACCCAGAAACACAAACACAAGTGTTGCTCTGTATCCTCTGTAGATGCTAATAAATTAACAATATGAACCAAAGAGTTGATATAAGTGTGCTGGCACCAAACAGTAAAAACATTGGCTGATGTGGATTTAATGTATTAGTAGGTATTATATAGTGGTACTATTATTGCTCGCCATATGTCCAGTCCACATTAGAAAAAACCCACATAGGTTGACTTTAAAGGCAGCTTATTATGACCGATATTTACCTTTATTCTAAGGCGGTATCCTGTAGTGGCTGTAAAAAATTGTTTTGGCAGCAAAGGAATCCAAACCATTTTTTTCCAGAAACGCCTGAACCAATACAGCCTTTAACAGGAACAACAAAGGGCCTGTCGCTGGTACAGTACAACTGCTGTTTTGGGAGTCATTGGCAATCGACATATTCAATCGTTTAGGTATGAGGATGTGTTGGAACAGCTAAGTGAAGGTCAGTGAAACAACTTGTGCCAAGATTTTGGTCACTGTTTAATCAGAAAAATGGAAATTTCTTTCCTAGTTGTGGCCACAATTTACAATACAAAAAATGTCTTCAATACTGAGGGTCCATCATTAAATGTGTCATTGCCTTGCCAACCAAAGCACATTGACTTCCTCTATAATAATACAATAATAATGGTTTGCTGTACTGTACCATGGCCATGAAGGACATTTTTGGTTTATGTATTGTTCATGATAATTTATAATCCAGACCGCACTTCAAACTTAGTTATGGTCATTTAAACCACTTCTCTAAATCAGTGCTCATGATGTCATAAACTGTCTGTAAACATTACCACTGCACAATCTGAACACATCAATAACCTTGTTATTAAAAAAAAGACTGACTTTGTACTGTTTGCCTTGTTAGTGTTGTTTTATTTCCTATAGCCTCATGACTTCTTGTGGATTATTTCAAATAATAGATTCAGCAGACAACACTGTGGCATTCTTTGCATACACCTTTTGTTTTGATTGTTTGGTCATAGACAAGCACATTTTTCAGCTGTTTTTTTTATTATTTTGATGTGTGGTAAACCCAAGGCTATTTTTCCACAATACATATTGTGAACAGTTATAAGAAATGAACAAAGAAAAAAAATTAGATAGAAACTAAATTGTTTTCCACTGGTGTTTTCAAAAAACCCATTAAGTCCCTGCAGTGTACTTTTCCTTAACCACATCCATCAGTGTGACCTAGAATCCTTATGTTTGAACAAAGAGTAAAGCAGTTGGTTACATTCCTTTCATTCCTCTACATAATAAGATGGATATAACATCTATATTCATCCCACTGACTGAAGGTAAACAGTCAATAACAAATGAGAGGAATGCAAAGGAATCTGAAGGCATCCTGGACTTTCTATTCACACTGTCAAGGATCAGTGGAAAACAACCTTGTTTTCACCCAGGAGCTGTATTGTTCCCCCACATGTGTTGTTGTGCAGCTGGTGAAGTCAGCACCCAGTTGAGCGGCGAGCAGCTGAGAGTGTTTGTGCTGGCCTTTAGGTGCAGGTGCACAATCGAACCCAAGGGAAGGAAATGGAGGGGAGGGGTTTGAATGTGGCACAAACAGGAAACACGCTTTGTGTTCCCTTCTGCTAAGTGGTGCACACGAAAGGTTTATTCCAAACTTTGTCCTTGCACGGGCTTATCTAACACAATATGGTTTGCCAGGAGCTTACATAACAGGCGCTGTTAAAAGACTAAATTCACATCTATCATTGTGAATTCTTTTTTCAGTGTCATTGATCACATTTTTATCTTCACACAGACCACTGTTTAAATACAGATCTGTGTCAGGATTTAATGGGAGGTCTTGGCAGAATGCCACTGGATGTTCAGGAAATGCCTCTGATGGCAAAACAAGGCCTTTTTAAGCATGTTCACTAACATGCTAAAAAAAAAGTATTTGGTTCTGGTAAACTATGAGAATATTTTTCTTAATATTTTGTAAAGGACCAGATAAGTCTTTTTTATTTGTCTTAGCCAGAACACTTTTGGACCCAAAACAAGCAAATACTGAGCCTTGGGCAGTAAAACTGTTAGCAGCACATTGCCAGCAGAAATATGTAAAGGCCAGCCAATGTAAACCACTGGATAACAGTAGATATAAAGGCCAAAAAGGTAACAAAATTGAAAATTTCCAGAGCCCTCTAGAAAACCTTTCCAGCAAAGAACAAGAAGGCATAACAAACCTCACAGCTAGAAAGCCTCCACTCTTTTGTTCAAAACTTCCATTAAAAAATGACCAAAATTAATCACTGCCCCCTGAACAGACAGTTTATTTCTTTTCCAGCACAAACCGAATCCAGTGTCACTGCCAATATATAGTCTGTAATACATTTTTTAGTGATTCTGAAAAGAAGATCTAAAAAGTATATGCCATCTTTCAAATCTTACATTAGTATTTGGCCAGACTCCAGCAGTATCTCGGTCTGTAAGGACAGGCAGCAGGGTGTGTTTTCCTTGTGTGTATGTGTCTGAGAGTGTCTTACATGGTGTGGGAACAGATCCTACCCCAGTACAGGAAAGACATTAGGAACAACATGAGTGCTGGGGGAGAGGGAGGGTGACGGACCAAGGGAGGGGGGCGGGGGTCTTTCAGGGAAACGAGGAAACGAGAGGAGAACACCCTCGACTTTTCATTCTCACAACAAAACCCCTCCCTCTGCCCCTTCCTCACTCTCCTCCTCCTCCCCCAACAAGTGTGAAGTGTCCCTCCTCAACAATAAGTGCACTGCAGCGTGGCACAACAACAAATAGTGCGTCACTAACGAGTCACGGCAAACATTCCTGCCTGTCTGCATTTTCTTGTTGTCAACTTACTCCAGACATCCCACAACAGAGTTGAGATTGTGTTTTGGTACAGACAGTTTATCAGCAGAGGGCTAATCTTTGTGTTTTGGCCCAATTTTTTCTCCAAACAGTTTGGAAACTTCTGCTATAATAGGATCCCTTAAAATTGCTTTTGCCTTAGTTTGGCCTCCTCTGAAGTAACTGATACTAGAGGAATTTGGAAACAGTTTGTGGGTTAAGCAATAGCGCACTTAGTCTCTAACAAATGTTTTTAAAGTAATTGTTTTATAATAGTTATATATCATTCCATAACTTGGAGCTCTGAGATGTCAAGTTTTCAAGAATTAAAGAACAAAAAAAATTCCAGCCGGACTGCCAATTGTTTCTGGCTTTATGCAACTTGATTTATTAGTGTTTCGTAAGATTGAAGATGGCCTCAGTTTTCAGATGAGTGCGTAATTCTTCCGTTGGATATAATGATTTTCATATGACTACCGGCAATGAGCGACATCAGGTTTTCATTTAACAACAACGATTTGCGATCTGAATCTGGGCCACAAACAGCTCGTCTGTAAACACCGGCGCCAAAAGGGAAAGAAGAGTTTGTTTTTAGAGTGAAGTGCCACTTCAGTTCCTCTCATGTGAATGATTCATTCCAAATAAGAGAGGGAGACAGAAAGAGAGCAGGGCTAACACATTATAGTACAAAACAGTAGTTTCCATTAGGTGTTTTAGAGGTGAAGCAAACTTGTATTACATAAGAGCAGTATGTTTTATTGCTGACTATTACAGTCCCTGACATTTAATACAGCAAAATGTTCCTCTAACTGACACATGTTGACGTCAAACACCCAAAATATGAGCAAAGGAGGAAGTCAGGTGAAGTTGCTATCGAGTAACAAAGTCTACAGAGGGAGAAAGTCACCGTTGATGTATGAGTCAATAAAACTTCAGACTTACAGGAGACTGCTGTTTATGTCTTGTGTGCAATCAACGGTCGACATTATTCAAAACCATGGTTCCCTAACCTTAAAGGTCCAGTGTGTCGGATTTAGTAGCACGTAGCAGTGAGGTTGCAAATGGCAGCCAATTGAATGCCCGTTACATACCTTCCCCTTCCAAGTGTGTTGGAGAACCTACGTTGTCTGCTCTCTCAAGTGTTTAGTTTGTCCTCTCTGGGCTTCTGTAGAAACATGGCAGTGCAACGTGGCAGACACCATAGAAGTGGACCAGCTCCCTCTGTAGATATAAAAGATTCTTAGTTTGAGGTGATTATACACTAATGAAAATATATATATTCCAGGTCTGCCAATAGATCCCTTTTCAAGTTTTCAATATTGTAACCATCATGAAGGTCGTCAACCCCGTAATAAAGTGGTCATTTTAGCCCAAACAACAATGTTTCCCAAATTGTAAGTTGTTGTTTTTTTGCCTGAACTTAAATGTATTTTCACATCATAAAACATAATCACTCTTTTATGGTAATTTGTAACCAATTTGGGAAGGAAATAATGACATTCTGCTAAGGAGGGGCAGATTAAAGCGAACGCTTCTACAGTAAGTGTCTTTCTAGAGGGCATGGCAAACGACTGCCTTAGAACTGAATCAAGTGACTTTCTTTGTACCGATCCCACTGTGGATCAACTCTGCAGGCGGCTTTTTCTCAGAAGAAAGTTGGTCAGCCAAACCAGAGCTAATAGCTAGTTTTTGGAAACTTTGTGTGTCTTTATGGGAACAAATTACTGAATACAGCAATGTTCCGTAATCTTTCTGTGATGAAAGAAAGTCTTCACACAATTGTGTACAAGACGTGCAACACACATCTGAGTTTGTCTTGCCAAATTTAGACTGCGTTCACAAACAAGCAGTGACGCTATAATAGGACACTGGCTTCACAGCAACATCTGTAATCACACCACCGCGTGATGTGCAGGAGCTTTCAGTAAACTGTGAGAGAAGTAATGAGAAGGAGGAAGAGTCTGGCTGAGGATCTGAGGAGGATCTTGCTCTATGAAGCTCTTTGGGGCTGCATGTTTGTATGAAACATGCAACACAAATAAAATTGAGCTGAATGTGCTGACAGAATCCTTTGCATAAGTTCATGTGGTGAAAGCCTTTTTGTATCAGAGTAAAACTCAATTATAAGCCCCCAAAAATGTGTCCGTTTGGAAGACAACAATAGCTGATTCATATCTAACTCACTCAATGACCAGGTTACAGTTTGACCCATTGACCCCAGTTTTGTCTATGACTCTCAATCGTGGCCTCCTAATTAGTTCAACTTTACAATTGGCTCTTTCATATATCCCTGCGACTGCCCGTCTAGTCCAGTCTCACTGTTGTTTTTTAAAAAGACAAGACAGTGAAGAGTTGTTGTACTGGTTATGCTTGTTTAGTGGGGGCGAAGGAATCTCTGCAGTCCAGGTTTAAAAACTAAAGGGGGGTGGAGCTGGACTTAATGCAAAGCCAAGATCCACGCGGATCTAGTTATA
>CAEMYA010000179.1:3194626-3199626 GCA_903131615.1 Diplodus sargus | reverse complement strand
CAAGCAGATGGTTATAAATAAATCTCTAGTGTGACAGATATCTATAGACCGCTAATGGGAAACTGAGACCAAACTGGATTTAAAATAGGCTTCATTTGTCTCTATTGTATTTTGAAACTGTATGCATGCACAGCTAGCGTAATTTAGTGTAATTTAATGACAAAGTAATTCTGTAATATCTATTATAGGGTAAAACTTTCATCTTTGCTTTTACTTTCATATAGGTCCTCATCAGTTACTGTTGTTCCCAAAATAGTACTTTATGCTAATAAAATATCTGCTGGAGTTTAAAGGGTTGTTTAACAATACCCACTTTCCCCACAACCTTGTATGTATATGTAATGACTTTGTTTTTATTAGAAGAGAAGGAGGTAATTTGCATTTAGCTTCAGAAATGTCCCTACAAACGTGTCCTGATGCACAGACATGATTAATTCCTTGCACGTGAACTCAATATAAACATTATTTTTAGCTTGAGAGTAAAACAAAAAATATAAGACACAAAAAATAGTTTTACAGCCTAAATGACAAGACGGTAATCCTCTCAGCGTGGGATCCAGGCTCATTAAAACACACCGCCCCTCTCGTCATGAGAAGACCCCATCACCGGCTGAACTGTGACCCATTTTGGGTGTGACCCCTTCGCTTAAGAAACCAGGCTGCAGAGTCTATTATTCAACATCCTGGGAACTAAACCTAGACCCAGCACTCCTCTCATGTGCGAGCCAAGCAGAGTTTGAATCAGCAGCTGAATAAAAGCCCTTATGTGTTCTTTCAGCAGCTTAATGGAGCAAACTCTCTGAAGCTGCGGCACAGCACTGCATTTCTGTGTGTGTGTGTGTGTGTGTGTGTGTGTGTGTGTGTGTGTGTGTGTGTGTGTGTGTGTGTGTGTGTGTCGGTTAGAGGGCGGGACGGGTTCAGGATACAGTGTGTCCTGCATTTTGAACAATCACACCCAAACTTCCACTTTACCTCAATCAGCCACAGGACATTTCCCTCCTCTAACCTCTTGCTCCTTTCATTTCCCTTCTCTCTCTTCTGTTTTAGCCATTTTGCACACTCTGTACCTTTCCATTCTTTCCATTAATGTTTTCTTTGGCGGCGGCTTTGCTGGCAAAACGATTCTCTTTTAATTTCAATTTAAATTCCCTTTTGTACATTGACTCAAGTAACTGAATTTATCTTCTTGACTGCTGAGTTTGAAAATGTCAGACTGTCAGGGCGAGGGGATGTGTCAGATTGGTAGGAAAGATATAGACTTGCTTCAGCGCTGCAAAAACTGTTGTGGTGCGTTTCATTTACTTTAGAGGTTGCGGCTGGGAATGACGTTATACCTTAGTCGACTGCGTTCCAGTTCAACAAGTTGAAATACAAGTTCTACCCAGGATTGTTATCTGTTGTTTACCATACCAGTTGTATGGTACAATGCATTACACTGTATGATGTGCATACGAACACCAAAGCAACATTTTTTTTGGATAAAACTGTTTTTAAGACTGATTTATTAAAACACATGCAAGAAAGAAGCACCAATAAACAGTATGTTCTTCAGCTTTTAAAGCTGTTCATTCTGTAGTTTTAGAGAGACACGTGATTATTTGCTTTTCCCTCAAAAGAATGATCTGTGATAAGGCTTTCTATCATAACAAATACACTTATCTCATTTTGGCATCAGTCAATTGTTAAGCGGTTGGTTTGAAGTTATACTGCTACAGCCAGGATGCAACATGGACTCTTTAACCTATTGATTGTAAGTAACAATTTCTCCAAGTCAACCAAAAAACACACACATACCCTGTAAGAACATTGATATTCATCATGATAAATGTATAGAAGAAATTGGTCAAATGTCAATGCTGCTCATTTTGATGTATATGTGTGAGAGCAGCTCACCACAACACAAGCCATGGGTTGTGGTAAGGATGGCTTCAGTTCAGGCTGACTTCCTTTTTCAAAATAGTCTTCAAGGTGGGACAGTGTCAGTTTCCTCATGAGCAAAGATACACAAACAATCTGCTGTAGTGTCTAAAAGGCCTCTGCACATTTTTCCCTGCCTCTCTGCCTCTGTGTGTGTTATGATAGCGCCCCCTGGTGTTCATATTTGGTTCTAAGCACCACAGCATCGACTGGGAGGGTCAGAGGGTGGAGCTCCACCTCCCTGTGCTCAGCACTCAGGTACGTTTTTTTTTTAAATGCCAAAGCCAGCAAAGCGGGTAGAGCCACTGATGTGCAGTAATGAGAATGGACGGCACAATCAAGCAGCCAGATGTTGCTCTTAACTAAACACAGGTTAGATTTGAAGGGCCTAACTAACAATGGGGAGTTTTGTGGCTGACCTGTTTCTGCTCCTGCTGGTTTCCACTGGACAAGTTTATGGAGGTAAGACACAGCAGAGGAGGGAGAAGCACCCTTCCTCCTGACTGTGAGATGCAAAAGTTTAACCTAAGAAGAATTGTCCATCAACATTATAACTCAATGTTTTGTGGCATTGCTGTTATGGAACTAGGAATGCTGTAAAAGCTTTCCCTTAGAGAAATATTTTAAAGTTTTTTATGGTCTTTTGACATACACAAGCTGTGGTTGTCCTCAATCCCATCACCTTTTAATGAATAGACAGGAGATAGTAGTGGTGTTGTAAATGCAGTGCTGTTTTTAGTACTACATTTGATTGAGAATCTGAAAATCTGTGACAGTTGGCAGCTTAATGTTTAATCCAGTCTAATATTGTCCGTAGACATATGGCAGTATGCTGCTGGATAATGGATTACATTTTGGCTGGATGCTTGTATTTACTTATGTTAATGCCGTGGGAAAATGGGTACCTGATCTGTCAAACTGCTCACCAAACGCCCCCCTACAGTTTGGTTTATAAGAACGTTTTACAGTGTAGAAGTGTAAATATGAACAGTTCATTTAATTCAGTCAATTATTCGCCTATTCACCTTAAAGCTAACACCATTGCTGCATGTACGGGAATAACATTTCAGGTATGATGAAGACAATTAATACAAGTCTCTGTCCTCGTCCCTGCACATGACAGTGAATTAAAGACCTGCATTCATGTTCGAGGTGTGTCAGTAGGAAGATTACTAATAATCCAATGTTCACTGGTATCATAGAGGCAGATTAGAGATAGATGGACAGACATGGGTTATACTGACAGCGGGCTTATAGGCTTTATACAGAGCGGCATGCTGGGCCGGCCTGCTGACTGAGTACTTCTCACTGGGACCAGTCTTATAACACACATTAAAAGCCTTGATAATAAACTATGTTTTTTTGCAGGCAGTGCATTTCCCAGCCAGATCTGCAAACAGATTTAAAGGCAATAAATTGATAAGCTTTTCAGACAGATGAGACCAGTGCAGGATAAAAATATAGAGTACAGACAAACAGAAGCAAAAGATGATGTTTTTTCTATTGTATTCAGTTTTCAAAGCAAATTTGTATTTATTTATAACAACAACAACAACAAGAAGAAAATAACCAAAAAGACTTAACCTAACGTTAGCCACAATAGCTTTCTAAAAAATAGTCACCTGTAACTGTTTTAGCAATGTTGTCCAACATGACAGATCATTAACCACCTGCAAGAAAAAACAATGTTCAGAGACTAAACACTATGTTAAATCTTGAATGGTAATGGTATTTAATGGGTAAAAGTCTGGATTGTGTTGCTGACAAATTGTTTTCTGTGATGTGGGCACATATATTAATGGCTGCTCTGTAATTATACTTGATAATTTCTGACTAATTCCTTCATTAAATGTCGGTTCTTCAGTTTTTCTCCCAGTAACACCAATTAACCCTTTTATTGTCTTTTATAAAACAATTTCTTTGGCTTAGTTTAAATCTTTTAAACTCCTTAATTTTTGATTTTTTGTGCAACTCCATACTGTTTAGAGAGTTTTAGAGAGTCTTGAGTGTCAGCCATCACCAACAATAAACACACAAACACACACATCTGCTGACCTCTATTTGCTGTGTGTAACTGTTTCCATGGCCTGACGGTCATTTGAAAGAGTGCTCCAGTACAGCTGCTTTGTAGGTCAAATTGATTAAAAATCAAGACTGTGCATTGTAATTGCATATAGACACAATTAGAGAATCCTAGAATGGAAAGGTGTTAGGGCAAAATATATTGATATTATATCATTTTATTGTGATATGCAACTATTTATCATCTTAGAGTTTGGTCCTCTTTGGTCCAGATTGAAATTTCTCAACAACTATGAGATGAATCGCCATAAAAATATGTACATATATATGTATTCCAAACTACTATATCTGAATTATTTTGACTTTGCTCTTGCACCACAATGAGGTTGCCATTTGTGTTTTTTAATACAGATGTTTATGTCTCCTTCATGATAGCCATTATACCTGATAAACATGTTCGCATGCCAATATTATCATTGTGAGCATGTTAGCATGCTGATGTTTGCATCGCACCAGTATAGCATCACAGAGATGCTAGATTAAAGCTGACCCTATTTTGGCCTTGAACCCAGGCCTACTTAATGGGAACCTGTGTTCTGGCTAGCAGATCTGGACCAGCTCTTGACCGTAAGTCAATGCTGTATGTGGGTCGAGTGTATGTGGCTGTACGGCCCCTTGCCTAGCCAGACCAAATTTGCTTTCGCACCCCCTGAGCTCTGTACCAAGTAATGACATTATTTTTGCTTTAAGAGCAGTCAAGCCATTGAGAAATGTTTGTACAACTCAATGTGCAGTCCGCGTCATTTGGGTCAACAGTGAAGTCTAATTAGCATCAGAACATGTCAGAATGGCCCGCTCCAGAATGCATTAGTTGTCATTAATTGAATTCAGATAGCAGGTGTAAAGTGCACAGTAGACACCACATTGACAAGCCAGTCGATACAAATTAGTGGAAAAGCCTTTTGGAGGCGGAAGGCCTTTGGCCACCAAATGTTGTTGTGTCAGTAGATTGTTTGTATGTAAATTTAACTGAGAATGTCATTTAAAAAAATAAAAGTATC
>CAEMYA010000179.1:3179626-3189626 GCA_903131615.1 Diplodus sargus | reverse complement strand
CACGGGCAGATACGGAGGATCAACCTTTCCAACTCAACTTCTATTAACGACAATATTAAAACGTTCACAAATCATGATATCATTGAGGAGAGGATCATGTACGTTCACGATGACAGCGAGACCAAGCAGGATTCCTTTACTTTTCAAATAATGGTCTACAAACCACACAAACTCACCAACAAGAAGGAGGATAAAAACAAAGCCGAACACACCTTTAATATCTCTGTGCAGCTCGTCAATGATCAGAGACCTGTCAGGGTTGTCGATAAAGTTTTCCATGTGGCCCGAGACGGGCAGAGGTTGGTGACGTTGGATGACCTTCGTTACCGAGACGACGACTCAGACTTCGAGGACAGCTGGTTGGTGTACACGCGGAGAGGGATTCCCATGGGAGAGTTAGTGCTGGCCAGCGACACTAGTCACAAGCTGTACGAGTTCACACAGCGGGACCTCGAGCAGGTGAGCACATCTTATTTGTCAAGAGCTATGGTTGTACGGGTGGCAAAATATTCAGGACCACCAAGTCATAAGTTCAACAAACCTCTAGTGATCGTCTGACTGATCCAAATAATGGGGTTAAAAGCCTTCCAACTTCCCAGAGGAACTGACTAAGCTTTTTCAATAGTTCACTTCACAGGAAATGTGAATCTAAAAGGTGAAAAACCTGCTGTCATACATACAAATACAGTACACAGGGATGCGGTGAATCATAAAAATGAGGATACGAGCGCACACTTTCAGATAGTCTGTCCTTAAAGGTTTTTATGTGCTACACCTGGTTGTACGCATAGAACGTGAGGCAGTTGGGTGGAAAACAAATTAAGAGAGCTGAAGGGAGATGTTCAAATCCATAGTTGCTCTCCTGTAAACACACCTGGCCAGCAGATGCATGAAGTGGGCGTGACTTTTAAATGATCAGTTTTGGAAAAGTTGCAAAAAT
The DNA here is from genome assembly GCA_903131615.1 of Diplodus sargus. Lineage (NCBI taxonomy): Eukaryota > Metazoa > Chordata > Actinopteri > Spariformes > Sparidae > Diplodus > Diplodus sargus. Next base: position 3,188,686 of record CAEMYA010000179.1, on the reverse strand, counting down.
TGTAGTTTCAATGCTGGTTAGGTGTGCAGGGAGGCAGTTTAGATGCTGTTTGAAGGTCCACTTTAAAAAGCGAATCCAGCTGCTTTTGACTTCTGGATAAAATAGTTATAACAGTGAGAGTATAATTAATACTAATGTTTCTTCAGTTTAACTCATGCTATGCGGGGTCGAGGTGAAGTCTGAACATATGATTCTTGAGTCTTTTACTGAAGATGGTGAGTGATTCTGCTGTCCTGACATTGGCCAGGAGTTCGTTCCACCACCGGGGTGCCAAAACAGAGAAGTTTTTTTTTGTTTTTTTTACCTGCAGCAGCATTTTACTCTTCTGTCATCATCTCCTCCTCTTTTCTCTTCCCTCAGAAAAAGGTGCTGTTCGTCCACAGAGGAGTAAGCTTTGGGCGTTTTGTGCTCTTCGTCACAGATGGGAAACATTACGTATCTACACTGCTGGAGGTGATTATAATATCTTCACACTTGACGTTTTTTTATGGTTTTATTTATTTATTTTCTTTTTCAGGAAAAATGCTGGAGGCTAAATGTTTGTTTTTTCAAGTTATGATAGTTTGTTTCATATGTAGATATTTAAGTTGTTGTGTGTGTGTGTATGTGATGGTTTTACTTTAATATGTAAATTATAGCTCCTTCTACATTATTTACTAGTAATTAATTATTTTACAAAAAACAAGATAAAGCTATATCACAAAATGATATGATAACATAAGATATCAAGAAAGAAGAGAATGATTACCTACCTGAAAAACAGTAAATTAAACAAATATAGAACATAATTCATATATACAGTGTAAAGCCTAGTGATACTGCTTTAAGTAATACATTTCTGTCTCTGCTGTGTAACTTGCTGGTGTAGGTGATGGCTCAGGATCCTTACCTGCAGGTTGAGAACAACACAGGCCTCGCGGTCCAGCGAGGCGGGATCACAACCTTGACCTCTGCTAACCTCAGCGTCTTCAGCAACCTCGACATCCGAGACCCACAGGAAGTGACGTTTGAGGTCTTCCTTCCACCCAAACATGGTGTGCTCTGCTTTAACGATGGAGATCGAGAGACTGTAACAGAAGCAGATGCAATTTCAATATTCACCCAGAGAGATCTGGATGCAGGGCGCCTGGCTTATCACCACGATGGCAGCCAGGAGCTGTCAGATGGGTTCAACGTGACGGCAAGAGCAACGGAGAAGAGTACAGAGAGGCAACTGGAGAGAGGGAGGAGGGAGGTGCATCTGGACATCGGAGTGCCTGTGAGAATCTACCTGGAGAGTCACCAGAGGCCGCCAACCGTCATAAATAACCGTCCAGTGGTGGTGGCCGAGGGAGAGAACGTCTCCATAAGCAGGGAGCACTTGGAGGTAAGCCAGTTATCATCATATAGTACATGTAGACAAATAAAATAATAAAAGACATCAAAAGCATCAATGTTAAAGAGGAGATTTGAATGTACTAAATATTTTTTAAGCATAAGCCTTATTTTCTGATATGTACTGTTTTCTTTGAACAGGTGGTTCATGAGGACAGCCAGCCCTCAGAAATTGTTTTTACTGTCCAAAGTCCTCCCGCCCTGGGCTCCCTTCTGAGGTTTCCACCCAACGACAAGCACCATAACAACAATGGAGAACAGCAGCACCTCTATCAAGTACAGCAACCCGACCCACCCAAATCTGACGTTTCTGAATGTTTAACTTCTTATTAATGGTTACTTTGGAGCTTTTAAAACTTTAACTCCAAGTTTTGCTCAGTTAGTAATGAATATTTAAGGTTATAGAGATGTACTAAATATTTAAACCCCCATTTTACGGATTTTAATGAAAGCAGAGTAGTTTACAGGTCAAACAGGGACTAAAAAGCCCTGTAGAGCTCATGGAAGTGGGTGACAGTTGTGACAGTTTTACATTCAGTCACAGAAACCCAACATTCAAGTGTCAAAAGATTCACACACAAAGAGCACTTGGTGATTTTGTCTGATCCGTTCCTCCACACAGGGCATCAGAGAGCAGCCAACAACCTCCTTCACCCAGGAGGACATCAACCAGGGAACGATCGTTTACCATCAGCAGGCTGCAGGAAGCACCAACGACTCTGTCCTGCTGGAGGCAACAAACGGACTCACAAAGGTCGGACCTGTCAGGCTGTTGATTGATATCATCCCTATCCTGCTCCCTCTACAGGTAAGAATGTGTGTTGAGATATCAAGATCCTCAAAAAAGGAAACAATTGCATGAAAATCAGTTAATCAGTCTTCTTCTGGTTGATTTTGTAGGTGTCTGACTTGACACTTGATGAGGGCTCGTCCCTGCCGCTGACCTCTGACATCATCAGGGTCACCAATCATCACTTCTCAGAGATGAACTTCCTGTACCAGGTCATCATTCCACCACGACACGGTCACCTGGAGCACAGCCGGATCCCGGGGATGCCCATCACTGCTTTCACTCACACTGAGGTTTGACTGAGCACGCACACATACGCTGAGGACATGTTTTAAAATTGTTCTTTTCAGAGAGTGTTGAGGTCTGATCCAGTAGAGGTGGATCATTAACGATGCCCATTTCACAGAGCAGCACTTTAGTGTTCCTCCAGGGCATCTTCAGGAAAGCCATCCCTAAGATTTAATTTCATCGTGTCATTTAAGAGGCCTGAGAGAGAGAGAGTCTCCTGTTGTTTTGCTCGCCATGATTTGGGATCAACCTCAACATGAATCTTCTCCATCTCGATTCTGTTCGCAGGTGGAACGTGAGTACATCTCTTACATCCATGACGGCAGCGACACACAGGGAGACAACTTCACCATCGTGGCCAATCAGACAGAAATCCGAAAGCACAGCCTGCCCTGCACCGTGCACGTCAACGTCACGCCTGTCAACGATGAGACTCCTGTTGTGGCAGTCAACAAGGGTTTGAAGGTGGGGAGTGACAATATACCCTCACAGGACGGGACATATTCATCTAAAGATCGTCTAAAGGTGATAATCTTCCCGTCCTTTCCTTCCACCTTTCCTCTCGTTGCCTCAGGTGTGGGTGGGCTCAGTGACAGAAATCACCGTCAATGAGCTCAGTGCAGAGGACTCAGACACTCAGCCTGACGGGCTGGAGTTCGTTGTCACGCCACCGAGCAACGGCCACCTGGTTCTGAAGAGTGCCCCCTCCAGACACATCCTGAACTTCACCCAGGATCACATACAAACTGGACAGCTGGTGTTTGTGCACAGTGGTGAGCATACTTTGGAGTATTTTCTTCTAAATGTTCAGATGAACAGATGAAGGTATAATCCCTGTGTTTGTTAACGTTGACTCTGCTCTTGTGTAGGTGCTCTGACAGGTGGCTTTCACTTCCAGGTGAACGACGGCGTGAACTTCGCACCTCGCCAGATCTTCAGCACAACCGCCCACTCTCTGGTCCTCACCCTGCTGAGGAATCGTCTGATGGAGGTCTACCCAGGTAACGTTTACAATAAAAAACTGTACAATATTTTTTTTTTTTTATTAAATACAAACTCTTAGATTTAGTGAAACCAGCCTGTCGATCTACAACTTTTTACATTAGCATTCAGAGCACTAAAGGTCATGAAAAGATATTCTAAACATTCTTCCTTTGATTCTTAAAGAATCTGATACGTAAAGCCATCCAACATAGTGCAGTAACATAACAATGGCACTGGGTGGCATCACTTGTCTGAGCGTTAGCACGCTACATTGTGCTTCGGCAAACACAAACAGATTACAGTTCCTCTGGGACCAGTCAGTGCCAGGCTGGTAGTGGCACTCTCCAGGGTTTGGTGGTTTTAACCTGTAAACACACACTCTTATCCTTTGCCCTCTGCCTGATCAAGGTTACATGAGTGCAGCTGCTATTATGATAGATACAGTAATAACAATATCTTTAACAATATACAGTATATTCATTGTGATCATAAATATATAAACATAAAACATCATTATGACCTCATTAATATACAGAGTTGGCTCAGAATACTTTAAAATGTGGTTAGATACTGACTACAAATTACAGTGTTTTGTAATTAGTTTTGTAATCAGTTGGGTTACAAAAAAATGTAATCTAATATTGATACTTTTGGGTTACTTGCAAAAGCGCTTTTCAGGCTTTAAACAATTTAATTTTTTAATCATCAAAGTGATGATAAAAGTTCAAATTATATTTATTCAGATATTCAAGAATGTTTTTTAAAATGCTTTTAAGAAAAACGTCACCAAGAGCTTTCCCTCTAACTCTCAGTGTGTCTTTGCTACCTTTGAAGGCTCTGTGACACCAATAACTGAGCAGGAGCTTCAGGCCGCAACCAACGATGTCCACGACATCAAACGAAACCACTCTGTGGTGTTCACAGTGACCGCTCCTCCAAAACTTGGTCGCCTGGTTCGACATATGCCCGACAACTCCACACAAGACATTTCCACTTTCACGCAGAGCATGGTAGGGATGAAATATTGCCTCTGCAGCTAAAGGCAAACTTTTGCTGATTCAGATAAAATTCTCCCCCCTCATTTCTTTGTCTCTGTCTCTCAGGTGAATGATGGGCTCATCTTGTATGATCAGAAGAAGCCAGAGTCAGTGGGATGGTCAGCTGCAGACTCCTTCTCTTTCACCGTGTCCTCTCCTCCTGCTTTCCTTCCTCCGCACACCTTCACCATCTTAATCTCCTACCAGGCCAACGAGCATCACGACAACCCTCAACACAAGACCAGACTACTGAACAACGAAGGTACTTTGTGACTGTGTGTGGATAATAAACACTTGTACCAGGAAGAATATAAGGTCAAGAGGACCAACTGAGGTGTTTTATATCTATTATTCAGGTGCTGTGGTGGCTGAGGGGGGAAAAGTGATGATTGACGGTTCTAAACTTGATGCCTCCAATCTCCTCGAGCAAGTCCCAGAGCCCAAGAGGAAAGACCACCACATCCTGTACCGTGTGATTTCCCCTCCGCGCCACGGGGCTCTGTCTGTACGAGGATACAACCTCACCAGGTGCTTAATTCAGTTCTTGTTGTCTCGATAAAACACTGAAATTTCACTCCACCTTTCTTCAAAACCAACCTAACAATATTAGGTAAATAACTGAGTTTTTCTTTCTTTAGGACCCAGCCTGATTTCTCCCAGGTCACCCTAAACAAGTTCGGCATCACATACATCCACGATGACTCAGAGACAACGAGCGACAGCTTCACTTTCCGGGCCTGGGTGGCTCCTTTGGATCCCTCCTCCTCCTCCCCCTCCTCCAATTCCTTGTCTGCTTTCTCCTCTGATTCCTCCTCTGATTCCTCCTCCTCCTCCTTTTCCCCTCTCTATTCAGCCTCATCATCCTCCCCTCAGTCAGTAGACGTGACTTCTCATCGCCGTGTCAAGGACGGCCTGATTGTGACGGAGAAGTTCAACATCACAGTGACGCCAGTCAACGACCAGCCGCCACTCATCAGGAGCAGTGCCCCAAGTATGAAGGTCGTTGTCGGGGAGAGAGTCGTAGTTGGACCAGACAATCTGCAGGTGGGCAAGTATTAAAATAGTAAATGAGGTTTGGAAACTAGTTACGTAAGCTACCCATAGAAGACAAAAAATTATTATTTCCAGTTACCCAGTTGCTTCTTAATGATGGTAAATAATAATAAAAGAATAACCTGTCAATCTCCGTGTCCAGGTTGAGGATCATGACACCCCTCCAGAGGAGCTGCACTACCTAGTGATCAGTAAACCCAACAATGGCTACCTGACGCTGGGGGAGAGACCAGAGCTAGTGACCTCCTTCACCCAGTACGACGTCAACCACGGCCGGCTTCACTTCATACAGCAGGTGAAGAGTCAGGAGATTCATTTTTGGCAACAGTGTCCATATTTCACATGATGATTAACAGAAAATGATGGCAAAAATTAAAAAATGTGCAGGCATCGCTGTCTACCAGTGTGTTCTGATACTGACACTAGGGGTCGTCCAATGAATTCTGGTTGTTGTCCTCCACTGTGTCGTTGTCCAAACAAGTTAAAGCTTTAAGAACAAAAATTTGTTGTACATAAAAAGGTTAGATGTAACAGTTGGTATATGTAATTCATCAACATTTTGTATTTTCTGCGAATATATACCATTGTTGTATGATAATGCAGTTATATTGCTGTTAACTTTTCATTCCACTTCTTCTTGTTTCTGTTATATTTCCCTCCTGTCTCCTCTCCTTTAGGGTGAGCCCTCAACAGGTGTTTTCTATTTCAACGTAACCGACGGCCATCATCGTCCACTCTACAAACTCTTCAGTTTGGAGGTGATAAAGCCCTCTGTCTCCATGGTGAATAATACTGGCCTGTCATTGGTTCAAGGCAGGACCGCTGTTGTCCTGACAACCAACCAGCTCGCAGCTCAAACCAACAGCCGCAGCCCGGCCAACATCACCTATGCCGTGACCTCACACCCTCGCCACGGACGCATCGCTATTAACGACCAGGAAGTCACGACCTTCCGCCACGAGGACCTGCAGTTCGGCCGCGTCGTCTACCACATGACTGAACTCAGCGAATCAGAGGACAGCTTCCAGGTGTCGGTGTCAGCTTCGTCTCCAAGCGTCGACTTTGGAAATTTGACGGCGCAGACGGTGAACGTGACTGTGCGGCCTCTGATCTACCTGAGGGAGCCAGTGAGGGTGCCCAGCGGCATCGCTGTGAAACTGGGGAAAGCCATGATCGATGCCTCCGAGCTGGCGAGAATCAGCCGAGCCAACCCAGTCTTTGAGGTTCTGTCTCCACCGAAGCATGGAAAGCTAGTCAAGGTAAAGCTGCTCATTGTAAGTGTTTGAAAGAGCTTAAAAGAAGGTGACATGTGATCAATTTTCACCACGTGTCAGCTGCTTGTCTTGTCTTTCAGTTTAAGACACAGACAGCTGAAGTCTATTTACCCTTCTCAGGAACATGTGGGCAAAATGAGTAAGCCTGTAAAATGACTGACTCACCTGTTTTAAATACCCAAATGCACAATACCAGGCCAAAGGTTTCAAATCTGCTGTACTTCTGACAAAACGCATCACTAATAGTGTGGTGCTGAATTGTCAGAATTGGGCGCTGTACCCATACCCTACTTTGTGATGTCACGGTTTTCTGACACACCCGAGTCTACACCACTACATCACTGCTGTGAGGTGAAAAGTTGAGCCACTGGAGGTCAGCAAAGTCCAATCGTCTTATTTCAGTGTTCTTTATCGTCCTTCTCTTCTGTGTCTGTCTGTCATGTATGCAGATGACCTATGACCCTAACCGAGCATCAGAGGTCGTGAAGTCGTTTACGTTCAGAGATGTGGTGCAAGGCCGGATCGCCATCGAGGAGACTCTCAGTGACGGTGACAACCAGCTCCCCAACAACAAATCAGCACTTGCAACCGCCCGAGGCCACGCCCCCGCCACGCCTCTCAATGATTCTTTCATCTTCCTAGTGAAGGCTGGAACCGTCCAACCAGCGAAAGGAGAGCTCCACTTCACCATCTTTCCCCACCACCAGATGCGTCATGGTCCGAGCGGTTCAAATAAAGTCGATGGTGCAAGTCGGGAACACACGACGACCCATGTGCCCACACAAAATAGGTCTACAACCGACGGAGGAAGAGGTGGACGAGGGGGATCCACGACGCATGGTGGGGCCGGGGCTGGTTTGCCCCCCCACATTTTGTCAAATAAGAACCACAACAGGACGCAGCACAGGCTGAGGCCTCATGGTCGCTGGGGGAACCACACACGTAGTCATGGAGGAAGATCAGGGAGCGGTGCAGATGGAGCAGGAGGGGCTCACAGTCATGCCCCACAACCCCACACTCCCTCTGCCTCAGACAAACACAGTCCAGTTAGCCCTCCAGACACCCACCCGGTCCAGGTCGAGGTCCTCCCTCGCCCCGCCTCCGACCCTCTCCTCATCATCCTGCCACTGCTGGCCTGTTTGCTCCTCATCGTAATCCTCGTAGTTTTGATTCTGGTGTTCCGCCGCCGCAAGGAGAAAGCCCGGCTGCGGATCCTCCAGCAGCTCGCTGCGGTGACATTACCCACTGAGGACAGCCCTTACCTGGCCCGGGCTGAACGGAGCTTGGCTATGCCCTCCGTGGTGGTCACCCCGCTGGGCCCCAGAAGCTGCCCTGCCTCACCCAGAGTATCCATAAACCCCAGAAGGAGGAGTCTGGCTCCTGGGATGACCTTCTGGGGGCCATTTGAAGCAGATGGATCAGGTGGTGAAGGGAATATTAGAGTTGGGAACAATCGTGAAAGCCGTGGTGGTGCAGCCGTCACCACAGGATTCAGGACCTCTGTGAGATCTAGGTCCCCGACACCGACTCTTAAAGAGAACCAGTACTGGGTTTGATGGAGGCAACTCAAAGACAAACTGTGCCTTATAGATGTTTTCTTGGTGAAGAGGGTGTAAATGTGATGCATGTACCATTGAGGGGAAAACTAAGGCACATGTGACCTGCTCTGAACGTTTTAAAACGAGGACAAAAATATGCACATTTGTCAAAGAAATTGTTTCTTTTTTGTAGGAAATGAATGAATGCCATTTTATTTAAGTCAATTCACTGAACCAACTTAAACTGAACACACTAACCAGCTACCTATAGGAGTCGTCAAGTACTGTTCAAAGTAATCAGAATCCATTATTAATGCTTAGGCAGCTGTTTCTCATTGTCCTTTCAAGGCTTTTTTCCAGTTTTTGCACAACTACACTGCAATAATGTGACACGGAAATGACCTTGCTGGTTTCTTATAGCAACAGTCAGTCAAGAATTAGTCAGAATACAGTCTGACTAATTCCTGCGAACACGTCAGTAGTTGTGATGGATGTGGTATATTTTCGTAACTGTTGCTGAACAAGGAAGTGAAACATAAACTGAGTGAAGCATTTACTGTAAAAAATATTCTGATTTCATGTAGCTGAATTTTAAGTTAGGGTTGTAATGTTTGTAGTCTACAAAACTGTAACTGTATAAAGTTGATGTGTTCCTTCTTCAAAAGTATTTATGTCAGCTGGTAAATCATTCAAAAGTATTTATGTCAGCTGGTAAGTCGTAG
>CAEMYA010000179.1:3166381-3179198 GCA_903131615.1 Diplodus sargus | reverse complement strand
GGCAGAAATTGCTGTATGCAAATGTGTGACATGATGACGTAGTGTGATGTCGCAAAGTTGTGGAATTAAAGGCGAGAATCTGACGAGGCGTTTCAGGGGCAGTTTTTTCTGTGGGAGAGGGGAGTTTCTGTTGGTCCAGACTTTAACCTTTCAATCTTTTAAAGCACGAGACATACAGTACAATATAAAACACTGAAGGCAAGGAAAAAACAGAAAGCATAATAGGTCCTTTAATGATCGACAGGAGCAGGCTGTTCTTCTGCTGACAATGATCACGCGCATTTTATCAACCGAGTACCTGAACACATGAAACTGCCATAAAACCGGTGTAAAGAGTAGATAATTGTGCGACGATTACATACACAACCTTGAGGCTTTATGTAACTTGTAAAAGTAAGCCTCCGCTGGCAGAGAGATTCAATAATTAAGGACAGGGCTTTCAGCCTCAAGGTAAATATTCAAAGTCAGTACGTGAATGTTTCCAGATGTGCATTGACCCATATAATTTGCGTGTATGTACGTACATGTTTCAAATTACACCATGACCAGCCAGAAACTTTAAAACTTGGTGGATTCGATGCAGCATTTTGAAAGCGCAGGAGAGCTTTGTTTCTTTTTAAGAACATATTTATGAAGTGAAAGTATTGGCTGATTCAGAATGACCAAGAACCAAAAAACAGTGAAGAAGAAATAAAAAACGGAGGAGAAGAGAAAGCGGCTGGTCTAAATAATGAAGACCCTGCGACTGCAGTAACACGACCTGCAGTCTGTAAGCTCGGTGTCACATATCAGGGACTGGACTGCTGCTGCCGCCTCCACAGGAAAGACAAATGATAACAGCTCCTCTTTGAGAAAACGTTGCACTGAAAACACACATCATACAGATGTTCATGACAAATATAATGGAGCAGGTGTCTTATTTAAAATTGTGAGTGTGATTTAAAGTATTTTCATATAAATAAGTGGCTGTAATGCTGTTCTCCACTGCAGATTGATATATGATCTCAGCTTTACGTACACGCTGCTGAGTGTCATCTATGAGGCATTTTCATTTCTTTACCAACATTGTTTTTTTATGACCTGAATTGAGAACAATCAGCAAGATTATTAGTAAAAAATAAAAATAAAAATACAAAATCGGGGTTAATTTATTAACAAATAAAAGGCAGGTGACAAAATGTCAGTCGCTTGGGGTTTTGCATTTTGTTTAATGACAGAAGCAGCTGATTAAGGTGGCTGACTTTGGCTCCTCTCTGATCTTAATAAAAAGTGTTGGCGTTCACATGTGACAACTCAAACACAAACATTGAAATGAATATATATCTTAAATATAATTAAAACATTTGTATTCATCAAAACACAAACTGAAACGTGCCAAATGAAACTATAAGTTACATTTAAAGAAACAGACACCAATGCAGATATATGACAGAAATAAATTCTACTTTCATTTATTTAATGAAATGCTGTTCCGTTGTGTTACATTAGAAGGGTTAAGAAACAAAAGCACTGTATTGAAATGTTGTGTTTCTGGTTAAATCAATACAGGATCTGTAGAAAGTCTCTCCAGGACATACATACAGTCTGTCTGTGCTCCAGGATGCCAACTTAAAAAAAATAAAATAAAAGATTTTCTATCCCAGCATCAACAAACATGAGTTTATTTTGGTCACTTACTGGTTTAACAACAATATTTTTAAAGTAGCAGGTTAGCATACTGAGAAAATCAACCCTCCTTAAAGCCACTATATGTAGAATTCAAGAAATTCTAACTTCAGCGCCCTCCAGTGGTAGGATCAAAAAAGACAGCACACCGGGCTTCCCTCAAACCGGATCTTCCCTGCTCCCAATCCATAATGAATCGCCCTTCATTAAGATGTAGGGCAGCAGCAAGCTTTGTGGCAGAGAGAAAACTGTTTCCTATCAGCATCTTTTGGAAGCGGCATTTTCTTCTTGTAAACGTCTTGTAAAGTTGTTCACTCCGCTTATAAGCTGCTTGATTCTTAAACAGGGCTCTATGTGACAATTTGTAGCGATTTTCGCTTTATTAATTTTACAGAGCATCTTCCGCAGAGAAACACACATGGTCCAAAAGTCAGCAGCGTGTACACTCATTGTTGGAAGGTTTTATAACCCGCTTCCACTCCAGGCTGTTTGGTTTGGGATGGCACCTAGTGTGGTGGACCTGCCACCCAGACGCACCAATGGAATGGCAAGTGGGTGTGGAGAGGGTGCAGGGTGTGGTTTGAGAAATGCCCATATCAAGATTGTCGAACTTTTTTGCAAAAGAAAAAAAACCAAAAGAATTTTAAATATGCTATGATCACATAAGAGGAAGATCTGGGTTCGCATCTTGAGGCCAAGAAGCATCCAATGCAATCCTACGCGTTGGAACGTTGACCTCAAAACAAGCCAAGTCCATGAGAAAAATAAAATCTGAGTCCAAAATCAACTCTTATTTAAGGTCTGGTCAACACATAAAGCATAATGCCAAGGCTCCAAATGATAACAGGGTGAAGACGTGACAGCATCCGAGCTGTGAGAGATGTCAGGCATCAGAAGAAGTAGTTCAAATTTCAAGCTGTAATGAAACTACTTAGATGATTCAACGGAGAAGATTATGCCCACTTCCCATCAACAATCACTTGCATGCTGTCATGTTCCATCGAAAAACAATACTGAACAGGTCATTCAAGTAAAAACAGACACACATAGAGAGAGAACATAAAACATTAAATTCTAGAAGTCCTGTCTTTTCAATCATTAAAACATCCAGTTGAAGTGATTTTGGGAGGGTTCATCTCTACGTGTACGTCGAGTTGACCGTGTTCCCGGATGGAGGTTTTCCTTGAAGTGGTGAGGAGCCGAGGAGGCATGGAGAGATCACGTGAGCCTGAAACCGGGAATCGAGAGGCGGCCCCCGTCATGTTGCGAGCAGCTGTTTTTAATATCGCCGCAGTCGCGCTGAGTTGCAAGATGTGCCTGGGGCGTCAGCAAAATCCCTGTTGCTGGTACATTCATCAGAGCGGTCCAGATAATCCAAGGAGTCGTCATTCCACAGTCCGGTGACCTATATATTTTAAGAGTGGTATATTTCCTCAAACACTTGTACCAGGCCCAGGATCCATTAAATAGTTTTCTCTCTCTATTAAAGGACGACAAGAAGCCCTCCATTTCGTCAAGGCCTTTATAATCCCACTTCTCCGTCTCCTCCCCCCTCCTCCCCCTCACTGGTCATCGTCGTATCTCTGAAGTACGTCCTCCAGCTTGGCGGTGATCTTCTGGAAGAAGCCGATCTGCTGACGGAGATGGTGCTGCATCTGCGAGCGGAAGTCCCGTACGCGCGTGCGGTGGAAGTGCTGGATCTCTGCCAGGGTGGCGCAGGAAATGATGTTGCAGCGGTCGTGGAGATCGCCCTCCTGCTTTGGACAGTCTTTCACCTTGGTCAGCGCACCTGGGAGAGGATGTGCGAGGGAGGAAGAGAGAGAGAGACAGAGAGGGAGAAGACTGAGAACGTGTGGCAAGCTTACAAAGCACAGAGCCGGACTAAAAATAGAACTCGGTGGATTAGTTCCAGTTCAACAGCGTCATTAAAAATCACAGGCCACTGACTAAAAAACGCAGCCTGGAAACCAAGCTCAAAATAGTCAAACAGTTTACACTATTTTGCTGGACAGGGATGATTAAATGAAACAACAATATCGCAGATTGCACTTTTGTGTATAGGGTTGAGAGAGTTCTGGGTCGAAGTATCCAGCAGTGTGTAATAATGTAGTGTGTGTCAATATCCATAATCCTGATGAAGGGAGATGCTCAGCTGACTGAAGTTTATTCCATTTGCAGAAAAACACTGTTGATCAAAAACATGGTTCTGAAGCTCAATTCTCGGGCAGTTCTGTTAATAGTTTTCTCATAAATAACAGCGACTTCTGATAAACCCGTATAAATTTCAGGCTTAGATGAACTAACTTGTTTGGGGGGGGACACGCAGCAAAGGGCCCCAGGCTGGGACTTGAAACCAGGGACGCTGCAGCGATGACAAAGCCTCTGTACGCGGGACACCCGAGACACAACTGAGGTAATGGGCGCAAAGCAAACCAGACATAACATGTAAATCAGTGACCTTTAGATTCATTGTTAGGCAGATTACTTTTTTGTCACCTTGGGACAGAGCCACGCTCGCTGTTTCCCTCTACTTTCACTCTATAAGCAAACGGCGTGTGAAGGAAATGATGAGCTTGCGGTTACCCGTCACTCTCGTCCTCCTTCCTGACCTAGCTGACCTACAGTCTCTTGATCTGTCTCTCCCTTTATCTCACCCACGTAGGCACCCGTGAAAAATACACACCATTCCTGCAAAAGAAACGCTAAGGAACCGAAATGAACTTGGACTTTGGTCTCCTCGCTGCCAAGGCGATTACAGAGCTGTAATCTGAACTCTTGTACTGTTGGCTGGTGGGAAACTTGTCCGGCTCTGTGACTATCTGCGCCCTCACACACACACACACACACACACACACACACACACACACACAGCCCTCCCCTCTTCCTTTTCTTCCGACTTCTCTTCAACTCGCTGTATGACCAGGAGGAAAAGAGGGAGAAGAAAAGAGGAGGAGGGGAAGCTAATCCTGAGACCACTCCATTTTGCATTCCTGCAGTCCCAGGGCAACACAGGACAAGAGGCCCAGGAATCTCCGCTCATTCAATTCAGATGTAGCCTCTGGACCTCACAGACAGAACCAGCACAGTCAGCCGACACCGTACATTTAGGGGACATTTAGGTCAACAAAGCCATCCCAATTTAAGAGCCCGGCAGCGGTTTCTCTCGCCAATCTGTGCTGCAGTGTTGACTTGATGTTGTAATTCGGTTGGTATTACAGAAACGTTCAGCGCCCAAATGAGATAGATATTTGTGGAATGTGGACGTGAAACTCCTGCAGTCATGGTTTATATCGTGTGCCAAGTGAAAAGGATGCCATCAAATGTTTGTGTTTTTTTTGGGGTGGAAGAAAAGAAAAAAAAAACGGCAGAGGAAAAGGATTTCTTACACATTTACACTAGCTCAAACATATGAGTCCTTCATAAAATTGACTGTTTATGGAAACTCTGACTAAACCAGCCATCCATTGTTGAAGGTAGTCATTTCACAACTGACAGAAGTGCAGACTTTGCACTGTGGGGGTTGTGTCCATGGGCATTACTCAGCAGACAAAACAATGCAGCAATGACGAATAACCTAGAGTCTATGTCTTTATTTCCCAGGGATGACTGATTACATGATCTACGACATGCTGGGCACGTTTCAAGAATTTAGAGTCAATGACGTCTTTTGTATTAGTAACAGATTTGTTGGTCAATCAATTTGCAACTGAATTCCTTAAAGCTGGGATTCTGGTCACATTTCTGCACTTCTGCTTCCCTTGCCTCAGAGTCAGTGGGTTTCTTGAATGGGTTCTCAGTTAAATGCCTGAAATAAGGTCTGTGGTTACCACAGGCTGAAGATCTTTACAAGTTTTGTTCTACGACATAAAATACATCAATAAATTCCCCACGGTCTAATTTTATAGCGCTTACATGTCTTAAAAACAGAAGCTGTCACGAACATTAAACGTCACCAGGCCAAACACGGAGACTGTACTCATTAGTCTGTCTTTGAAGAAAATGTGGAAAGTAATCGTGTAAAAAGACGCTTAGCCGTGGAGACGCTGAAGTCATGTGACCACAATATGGTCTGTCTGTAGCCTAACGTTAGCTTTTCACTTCTAGTGATTTAATTTGCAGCATTAAATTGCTGGAAAACACAACAAAACATGTGAGTATCATGAACTCATGTTTGCCACAGATCTTGTTTTCTGCAATAATCCACAATCCAATTTAAAAAAGTCCCATAGGCTTCTTGTTGAAGGAACCAGGGCGAACTTCCCAAATGATGAGGAGTTGGTGTGGATTCAAGAATTCTCCAATTCTTTTGAATTGCGATACAGTATGTTTTCTTTTTGTTCCTTTTTGAGACTGCTGTCTGCCTTCCTTCCATGAATCTAAATCTAAGCTTCAGTTTCCAGAAGTGAGAACTGTGAAAACAGAAATAATGGTATCATATCCTGTGACATTACTATTAGTAGTATAATGCCCCTGGTACCACTTTAACGAATACAATAAAGTTGTTTTAGCGAATGAGTTAGCTTAGTGACTGTTTGTGGTTATTTACAGTTTCCATAAAGTTTCATGTCATATAATCTTCCCCTGCCTGTTTGAGTCATTAAGATCCATTACTTCTTGTGCCTTTGCCCTGTTTTTACACAAGTAAGCACAAATGAGATCATGTTCCACAGAGACACAGACAAGCAACAATTTCACATTTAAGTTCAAAGAACAGTCACCCAAAACTTTCATTTCAGTCATTATCTACTCATACCCATGCAGATGGAAAGTCGGGCTAAATTCTGTAGTCCACAAAACATTTCTGAAGCAAAACGCAAAATAGCGTTACTCATTTTCCGTACCAACTGAAGTAGATTAAAATAGCGTCGCACTGTTTGTGCGGCATAATCCATGTCTGAGGAAGGCCCGAGATCCCAAAATGATCTGATAGGACAATATCTACACCCTCAACGCGCGGTCAAGCTAGTGCACATAAGTTAGATGTAGTGCGCGCAAACAGCTTAGCATCTACTGCAAAGATCTTGGCTTGAAACGGATATAAATAACATATTTTCAAATCAATTTGAGGTCTCTGGGCTTCTGAGGGGAAGTTGTAAGGAGCCGTTTTATGTTTTCGTTGTCCCCATCTACTTCAGTTTTCCTGTAAAGCTCCGGAAAGGTTTCGTGGACTAAGAAACTTCTCCTCAGTTTCCATCAGAATAGGGTGATTAGATAATTCATTTTGTGAAGTATTTCTTCATGTAATCTATTTAAATTTAAGCTTATTAGTCTGCGCCTCGATAATAGGAGCAGTGTCTTCCAGCGCAGCAGAAATGCGGGACATGTTCAAACCGGTTAGAGGTTAGAGGCTCTTTCAGCGACGTACAACAATGTGTTATTTGTCAATCAGAAAGTAGGTGAAGTCCCGTCAGTCAGAGGGACTATTGGGATTCAGACTGTGTTTCCATAGCTCGGCGCTGTGATTGTATCTAGAGAACAGAGCTCAGCGGACTATAGAAACAGTGCCTCTAGGTTTTGGCCAACGTCAGGACTTTGCGTGCCAGGAGCACCTCCCTCCTCCCAACCTGCATGGAACTAACAAGCTAACTCCTCTGAAAGTCCTTTGTACATGGCTCTGTGTGTGTGTGTGTGTGTGTGTGTTTCTGTGTTTGTGTTTTTCAGTGAGCAAGTACAGGCTCTCACAGTATCCAGAGTGTTACAATGGACCGGCCATGGGTTTCAGTTTTCAACCTAGATTCAAACTGCAATTCAGTAAATGAAAACAGATGTTGAAACAGTCAGAATCTGGGACTGTGTATTGTCTGCCTTCGCACCGACATGATTAATAGATAGGGCGGCTGCGGGCTGGATGGCCTTTGGAAATGCCATTAATTATCTCCTAATGCAACTAAAAATAAATAAATCTTTTGTTTCAGAAGAGATTACACAGCCTGCAGCATGGAAACTCAGCGAAAGGCCTCGCGTTAATCCTCCCTCGATTCAACTCTCCACCCTGCACAGGCATCCGTGAGCAAGAGTCCTGACCACTCACTCTCTACCAGCTCCACTTCAAGCTATCCCCTGACTTCTGACCTCCCTCTGAAGATAAGTATGCTAGCTCCTTCCTTTCATTTCTTGCCGGCATGTTGCAGAGTTTAGTGCATTTTTTCTGTTGGTACTTCTGCCGTAGCTCCACACAGCCCTGCGCAGTTCCTTGGTTTATTTCAAGGCTGTGACGTGTTTGGCATTTACATCCCACCTCGAAAGTGGAAATATCTGTGTTACAGAGCTCAGACTTTAACACTCCTGCAGACATGAACACACACGCATACACGCACACACACACACACACACACACACTCACTAACCCACCTTTCTGCACATGGATGATGTCAGGGAAATTGGCCAGATGTCCTCTGTAGAGGTCCAGCAGGTCAGAAATAGGATCCAGGTCCTGGCGCGGCTGCTCAGCAAAATACTCTCCAATGGCCTCGTAGGCCTCGCCGGTGTCGGAGATGGCTTTGTTCAGGCCCACGGAGTAGGCCTGCTGGTCCAGCTCGAACGCCTGTGCCAGCAGTTTGAAGGCCTGTCCGACCTTCTGGTACTCCTTCTTGAACCCGACCGCCTGTTTGCGAGCGAACTCGTTGATGGTGGTGTTCACGACCACGCTGTTCTCGTCCATCCTCTTGGTGAAGCTCTTGAAGCCTTCGATCTTGCTCTCCACTTCGTGGAGGTCCAGGGGGACGGAGGGCGTGCTAAGGAAAAGGATGAAAAAGATCAGTCATTTAAGACTTTGACGCTTTAATTTGATGTTTTTAATTCATGCATTACATCAACTTTATACCACAAACACGATAGAGCAGATTATTCGTCTCACTTATCTCCCCCTCGCTGTCAGGCACTCCCTATGACGAAAGCCTTCAGCCACAGCAAATGAAACAAGGAATACTGATAACAGTGTGTCTTGCTGAAGGGAAATTACGCTACACAGCTATTTATACCGTTATAAAGCTGGCGGATAAAGTAAGTGGAATACCTGACACTGTATTATGATCCAGCCCAACACCGCAGCCTTGATTGTTATCTCTGCGACCTGCTATATCTGCATACATTTCCCAGCATGTCTTCTACAATCTGGGCTGCAACCTGATAAGTTCAGTGGTTGGTTAAAGAGCTGGAGTGATACTTGTACAAGTTAAGAAAGTGGGGACCACGGCCCTTACTGAAAACCCCCTCTGTGTTGCATCATCAATGTGTTGTGGTGTATTTGCTGCTCTCGTTGGTGGACATTTGGGTCTCTATGCCTCTTCGACAATGGATTTCTCCGTCTATGACTTCAATGAACTTCGACTGATACGGAGTAACGATCCGATACCAGTCTATAGAGTGGGGTGCAGAGGTACATCATCCGGAGGAATAAACACCCCAGATCTCATCAGATTCAGCTCTGAGCAGAGCAATTAGTGGTAATTTGGCAGTTTAGGGCAGATAAACACTGTGAGTAACGTGACTAAACACAATTGATCCTGCGGTCGAACTTGTCTTACAGGTAATGAATACACGATTATGAAACCACCTTTGCTGATTAAAATCTATAAGACATGACTCACAAATGCTCGCAGACAAGGTAATGTGTTAATATTGGTGTTAAGTTGAGATTTGTTCCCCCATTTCCCTATAGACGTAGAACCCAACAAAACTTACTTTGAGTCAACATGTGGATCTTCTGAGTTTGAACGTCGTTGGAACATTTGGGATGACTTAAGTACAGAACTCAACAAAATATATAACAATGGTCTAGTTGTTTACAGAAAATGCAATACAGAATTTCTACATACTAGATGTTCAAGTTGCATACATGTGTATGGGACCAGTTGGAAAATAGCAGGGCCCTGTTTTTAATCAATAAATTACCTTGGATCATTGGACTTCAAACATGTTCGGCAGTATCACAGGTAGTGCTGATACTATTGTCAGTATCAACCCCAGCTGTTACTGCCAGACACCACACCTGATGTTTTAGTTCAATAAAACGTTTCTGCAACTCGGTCAGACCTGCTGGAATCAGGTATCGATCACAAATCGAACCCACACCTTCTCCACAACCCCAGCCTTCATACCTGATCGTGAGGAAGAAATTGGCCCCGACCAGCTCGTCCCTCTCTGCCTTCCTCTTGCCCTGCTTCCATGCCTTCTCATCCGCCCCGCACGTTAGGAAATGCTGGAAGACGTCGCAGCGTGCCAGCACCGGATGGCTGATCATGTGGTTCATCCACCAGATCAGTCCCTTCCTGCGCTTGGAGATGAAGTCCTCCTCGAAGCGTCCAGTGGCCTGCTTCTCTGGCAGGTGGGGCACCGAGATGACGGGGAAGCGCTCTACGAGCCGGGCGTACAGCCAGTCGAAGTGTTTGTACCTGCGGGGGGGATGGAAGGGGAGACAGATGGGAGGATTTGTGAGGGAGAGGGTTCGGTGAAGGGGAATGATTAGGAAGTGGGGTAAAGGGCAGAGATACGTGGTGAGAAAGAG
The DNA here is from genome assembly GCA_903131615.1 of Diplodus sargus. Taxonomy (NCBI): domain Eukaryota; kingdom Metazoa; phylum Chordata; class Actinopteri; order Spariformes; family Sparidae; genus Diplodus; species Diplodus sargus. The sequence goes on along the minus strand of CAEMYA010000179.1, from coordinate 3,169,027 downwards.
TGAAAACGAAGGAGCCAGTTGTTGAACTGTTTTCCCAGCAGGACCAAGTGGAAATGTAAAGGAGTAAGCGTTGGTTGGAAATGACAGGCCGACTGACAGGGAAACAATGTAAAAGGTGCAGAGGGAATCTCAGAAAGGAAAGGAGGGGGGGGGGGGAAGATTCCTGAGGACCCCAGAGGGCAAGAGGCTACAGTCAGCTCTGTTTTTGCCATTTTGTGTGAACAATTGTGGCCACAGGAAAAGCCACAAAAAAAACATTTATTCGAAGTGTGTGGGTGTCCGGGAGATCCGGTGAACAAATGAGCCCAGCTCGGAAACCCCAGAGAGTGAAGAGGAGGACGGGGAAGGAGGAAGAGAGGCCGTACCTGCGGTTGACTTGTATGTTGGTGTGCGTCGGGGTCAGGCCGTAGGACATGTAGCTCTTCATACCCTTGAACTTGGTCTGCTTGGTGGGGTCGTCGATGGTGCACGTGAACGGGTATGGGTCCTCCTGCCACTCTGGCCCATGCTTCCCCATCACCACGCAGATCTTGTCTCCGTCCTTCACGAAAGCCGAGGCCTCCCCGAGCAGGAAGGCCTCCCCTCCGGACTTGACGAAGGTGGAGAACCTGTTGAGGTTCCTCCCCACTGTCGCCGAGCTCTTGGCTTGCTGCTGATGGCTCTGGGTGCTCTCGCGCCTTCCCGGCAGGGAGGAGGTCACCGGGTACAAGGGGGGCGTGGTGCCCAGGCCCTGAGGCGCAGCGGTCGCAGGGGAGCTGTCGTCCCAGTCGTCGTCCCAGTCGTCGTCGCTGCCCTGGCTGGTGTGGAAGCTGCCTCCGCCGCTGCCACTGGACGTGTAGGAGGTGTGGGTGGGCGTCTGGGCTTTGGCTTTGGGCGAGGAGAAGCCGTTGTTGTTGGTGTTGGAGGTGATATGGTCCTTGATGATCTCCACATAGGAGGCAGGGAAGAGGCCAGCCTCCCCCCTGCTGTTCTCCCCCTCCAGCCAGCCCTCCAGCTCCTCCTCGCTGAACAGAGTCACCAGCTCGTTCTCTGTTATGGAGATCTCTCCTGGGTTTTCAGAGCTGAAGTCGTACAGCACTCTGGCCTTCAACGCCATAACTTCAGGACTTCTGTCACTTTTTTATGTTGCAGTGTCCTGTCTAGCAAAGCCTGCCCCAAGAACTGTCTTTTCCTCCCGGATCAGACCTTTCAGATCAGTGTCAAACTTGAACAGGGTTTAGATCACGCAACAGCAACAAATGGGATGTTTTTGGGGGGGTTTTTTTCTCTCTCTCCCACTTTTGTCAAAAGCAAACAGGCTCGTGTCAGAGATCCGTGCATAAAAAGAACAAGAGCAGAAAACACACAGGGCTGTACCCGACACCCACCTCCTCTCTGCGGGTTCAAATATCACTTGTTTCCATCCAGAACTTAATCCAAGGCGGATAGCGGAGATGAAGCCAGCGCTGACGGGATGTTTTTCGGATGCCGGTTCGACTTTTTAAAGTTGACGGACTTCCTTCGGGTTGTGTAGCTGCGTTATTCCTCCAGATAAGAGCCGGGAGGGGGGAAAGTCCTCCGTGTCTCCTCCTCTCCCCGAGATGCTTGTAAGTTAAAGGCACCAGTCTTAACACGTAGTAGACTGGCTGACTAACGGAGGGTGGAGCCAGGAGCGAGTCCGGTCATGTCAATGGAGTCATACATGGAAAAAAAAAAAAAAAAACCAAAAGACCCACACAAGCTTTTATTTGGGCTAACATGAACTTCATTGTATAGATAAATGTACTGTCCTGTCGTCGACTCTGATGCTACTAATCATGTAGTGATATAATGGCTGTCAATTGCACTATTGATTACTATTATTAATGGGTTAAGAAAAATATATTTTTGCATTAAACCTTCATTTGTAGGAAGAGATACTCAGATTTCAACTACACACAGCCAACACTTCTGTAACTTAACCGTTTATAGGCGCATATAACAAGACCAACTCATTTTCTAGCAAGTCTATATCACATTTATACGCCGCATCACACGTTCATTTTGGAATATATTTTAATACTAATTAAACCAACTGTTTTACTTTATAAAACGTACGTTTATATGTGGCGGACCCTGCCACCTTTCCAGCTTCAAACAGTGCTCTGGGGACGGTTGTTTATGAAGTTATGGAAATATGGCAAGCCAATACTCTTAAATTTGCATGTGTATTGTACACATGTACTGTATTGTATTGTATTGTATTGTATTGTATTGTGTAGTTTTGGAGAGGAAATTCAAACTCAGAATTGTGATATTTATAATATTAATGGGCTGATTATACAAACTCAGATATATTGTATTTTTTCTGTGAGTGAATAAATAAGCTGGTCTCAGAGGAAAATATGGTTCTGAACACTGAGCTAGAAAGGTGGCAGGGTCCGCCACATGTAAATAAAGTGAATGGGGCATATAATATCAAATACCAAAGAATATTTTTTATGTCCTTGCACAGATCTGGAGGTGTTCTCTATTTATGCTTCCAAGCAGCTTTAATTATCATATGGCTTATATGGAAACATCTCAATTTTTAGGACCACATTTATTATTATTATTATTATCCTTAACATTATCACTATTATTATTATTATTATTATTATTATTATTATTATTATTATTATTATTATT
>CAEMYA010000179.1:3153559-3166232 GCA_903131615.1 Diplodus sargus | reverse complement strand
ATACTGTTTGAACAGTATTATTTTCTCTAATAAGGTGGGTTCCCAAAATCTTTAAACATGCAAATACTGTATATAACAATATATTAGAACAGTCCTCGACTTCACTTAAAAGTCCATTTTCAGTTTGTGTGCACTGGAGGCTTCAAGTTTCCACATCACACTTGTGTAAGTTGAACACGACACCATATTTGTCTTTCAAACTAGTTATGCTGTCACAAAATCCTGCTCATGTGTACACATCTTGCATTCCAGGTAAACACAACAAAACTTTTCCCCTCCAGCCTTCAAGTGTCTAACTGTATGCTATAACATTAAGCAAAACACATTTTTTTAAGTGGAGGGCATCTTTGATTTTCCCCAAATGTAGGCTTTTTTACAAGACCTATGCCCCCAAATAATGGGTGGACGGACAAATCTTTAAACTGTATAATATAATATAATATAATATAATATAATATAATATAATATAATTCCTTTGTGCGATGACTGACCCCGGCCACCAGGGGTCAGTGTTAAACCATACAGTGAGAGGAAAGAACACTTCCTCCTCCTGTCCAGCTGATGGCAGTAAAGCGACTTTCACGTGTGAATCTGTCCATGCTAAACCCTCCAGACAAGGAATTTGATAATTATGGGTGATTTTCATGTTATTTAATCAAACATCATTAGCGTCATAACAATATTAATAGTGTGAAGCGGTTGACACCTGCGGGATAAACGTGGAGGATGTGATGCTGTCTGGACTCTGAGCAGGAATTATTTAATTTCTGTTGATAAAAGGTAAATATGAGACATGTTGATGGGTGGTGAGAGCTTTGTTCGGGTCCCTGATGAGTCGTGGTGTGCACACAGACATGTGTGCAGTCTGCTGGTGGATACACATGTCTGTTTACCCTCGATAAATGGTCTGAGTGAAGTTTAAAGAGAGACTTGTCTGTACAGTTCACTCATCCAGCTTGTTGTTATTGTTGTGTGAGTGTGACAAGACGTCCCTGTCTTCCAGGGACAGTCTTTTTTGGTGACCTGTCCCCGGGTGGAACTGTCCGCCGAGATGTCCACTTTTTTTTGTCTGTGGCTGAAAAGTAAAATAGTATTTAACGTGGTAAGGAAGACCAAGCCAGCAGCGCCTGTGGGTGATCTCTCAGTCGTGTCGTGCTTATATTAGCCACCAGGCGGAGCTGTTTGCTGTAGCAGCTCAGTGTCACTACTTCCTCTTCTTCTTCTGCCACAAAACCTGCTGTGTGAAAGTAGACCAGAAGCCTGGAAGTGTCAAATGAAGCCACAGCATCACCACACAAGGCTTGTTAAAGCAGGTGGAGTGGACAGGAAGAGGAGGGGGAGGAGATCGAGGAGGAAAGGTAAACATGTGGGGTGTATAATTCCAAACAATGTGGAGGAGAAAAACAAAGCAAAAACAAAACCCAAACAATCGATTAATCAGGGTATTTTATCTAACTGTGTAGTATTTGTTATGAAAGATTGGTAAGTAAAATGTGTATTGTAAAGTTATGGCTGCCTCTGTAATATAATAGGCCTGATTGATCAGTGTGGAAGGTGTCAGGGGGCCAAAACTAAATGTCACAATAAATAAATAAATCACAAATTAGGAGAGACAGTAAAAATATAAATATTACATTTATGTGTGGATTTACTTTTTAATATTTGTACTTCTACATTCTCATTTACTAATACATGTATTCATCTATTTATAATTAGATTTAATTGATTCCTTTGTACTTTCCTTTTTCCAGACTGTAACTTAAATAGATCGGTATATTTTTGGAAAGTTGGGGGGGCGGGTTAAATCCTCTAAGCTGTGAGTGTGCGTTGTGAAGCTTGTGTGCGCGAAGTGTTTTCAAGTGCAAGTTGGATTCCACGGTAGTTCATGCAAATATGAGAAACAGAACTGGGATGATTTCTGACTTCTTCTCTAAAATTTAGCCTATATGTGTCTTGTCTTTGTGATCCGCTAGTGTCACATGGTTGCTACCAATGGATGCTAAAGGTCGCCTAGTTTCATAACATACCAGCGAATTTACTTAGAATTTGAACAGGTCTCAGTTCTCTTTGACTGTGGAGGGCAGTTCCTCTTTGACGTGTCCTCCCATTTGTACCACAATAGTACAAAGACGGAAGAAAAAAGGGGGAACTTGCTGCAGCCAGTGAAATCCTTGCTAAAATTCAAGTGGCACTTGAATGGGGAACACATTTCACAAACACACAAGCGTCTCAATGTGAACTGATAGCTCAATTGACGGACAAGCCTGCTGGGTTTGTAATGCTGTTCATTCACCAGTCTCCATTCTATGGATTAATGAAAGTATGAAATAAATACATGAATGAAAAAGGTCCAAACTGAAAACCTTGAATGAAGTGATTTAATTAGTTGCAGCCTTAACAATTGCTACACACTTGACACAACCAATGGCTTCACGGTCCAGAGACACTGTGTATCCTTTATTTCTCCTCTAGGTTTCCACCATGTCCGACCCGGTTCAGACCACCTCCGACAGTCTGTGTAAACTCGTCCGTTGGGCTCACAGCCACGGCACCATCTGCAACCTCATCCCCAGCCTGCAGCACCCCACCACCGGTCCAGAACCGGGTCACCATGGCAGCCGTGTCCCTGTCGCTGTGTGGGGCTGCAGCGCGGGACACGCCTACCACTGGCCCCTCAGTGACCATGGCAACGTCTCTGGAGGCTCAGCGAGTACCGGCAAGGGCCAGGAGAGGTTTGTTGGAGGGCGTCCATCCAATAAGGTAAAGATTTTAGATGTTCTGTTTGTGAGATCTTGAATATGAGAAATCGGCAGAGCGTCTCATCTGTTCTTTCTTTCTAACCTTCCAGGTGACAGCGAGGGCGTCATGTGACCTCTCCTGCAGCGAAGCAGCATCAGAAGGGGAGGAGTTCAGCAGCCGGCTGTTTGACATCGCCGGATGCGACTCCTCGGCCACTGACGACGATGATGACTACGAGCCACGCCCATCAAGGAAAAGAGGCGGGGCACCAGGTGGAACGGTTGCCGGGAAGAAGGTCAAGCTGGAAGAAACCTCAGCAGAGGATTTTAACATTGCAGTGACGGACGCTGTTTCGCTGGCTTGTCGGGCCACACCAGACACACACTGTGAAATCGCACACACACTGTTGCCCAACAAGCCCCTCCCACCCAGCTCTCAGCACGTGCATGGACAGGCAGTAGGTGATGAGGGGTCAGTGGACCCAGAGACGGAGCTGCTGGGAGGACGCAGCTGCACAATGGGGACCACGGAACACAGCAAAAGGTGCAGCTCTGCCACCGAGACTACAGGGAAGACCGCAGGTACAGCTTTGTTGTGAGGGATTTTTATATTCACATCACTGTGAATGAAACTTGATTTTACAAAGTACTCCAAAATAAGTTAAATTCATGCGTGTGTGTGTATACAGCGGTCTGTCTCCCTGTTACTGAGTGTGAAAGTGTGTCTTGGGGATGTACATCCACAGTGGGGCTCAATGAGATGACGAGGCTGCGAGAGCTACTGTGTGCAGAACGCAGCCGCAACCAGAAGATGACGGAGTTGATCTCCAGTCTGAAGCAGGACAAAGAGCTGCTGCAGCATGAACTCGCCGCAAAGGCCGCGCTCATCTGCGACTTCCTGCAGGACAAACTGCGGCCAGGTAGAGTTGGGATTGGAAGTCCACCTACTGATGAATTAAGTCACTATAACATTAACTTCTACACAGTTTTTGCTGTGGTGAGCGCAAATTAACAGCCGGTTGACACGTTTGAGTAAAATCACACCTGTTTTTGTGTATTATATTTCTTGCTACAGTATATTTAAAAATGAATGAAAAAGAAAGATACAAAACATCTACAGAACTTGTTGAAAGGTGCGGAATAAAAGTGTTACTTAATATTATGATTGTGAATCAATAATTTTACAATGTCTGTTGGGTCCAAAAAGATTGTTTTGTTTATGTCTGAAAGAACAGTCGGTTCTAGCTTCTAACAATGTTTGTCAGCCGATGGTATAACGCTGTTGGTATCATGTGTTATCCGTGTTTTGTCAGCGATCAGCAGTTGTGGTAGTTGCCAGTTTGTAGAAAGAAAAAAAAGCCCCACAGGAATAGCTGAGTTCTACAGGATGTGCCCAACGTACTGGCAATGTTAACGTTTGATAGCTAGCATTAGCAACATGGTAAGCAAATTTAAAGTTGTCCTTTTTCTGTTTCTGGTTCTAGAGAGGAGGTTGCATCGTCGCTCTAATCAGATGGAACCAGGAAGTTCGCACATGACCTCTCCTGATGACGTGGCAGGGTCTGATTCGGCGACACTGTTCGACTCATTTGAAGAAATGGAACTTCACCCTCTGGAGTGCCACCGGATCCTAAAGAGCAAGAGGAGCCGAGATGGAGAAAACACCCGAGTCAGGAGTAAGGACCTGAACACTGACACTAGTCATGTTGTGCATTTATTTTGTTTTTTTAAGATCATACTGATGTGTCTCTCACTGTCTCTTTGTCTCCTCTCCAGTGAAAAACGTGGTGGGTGTGATAGCGCGCTACATGGCAGCCCTACAAGAGTTTCGCCGCAGTGTTTCCATGAAGGTTGCCTTTGACCGGGTCGGCGTGGACCGCAACACCATCTCCCGTACGGCGGCCATAGCTGAGCTCAGCCTGGCCGCTCCGGAGGTGTTTCACGCGCTGGCGCCGTGGGATGAGAAGGAGGAGACGCTGGCACATTATGCCCTCCGCTGCAGACAGGCGATGGACGACAACATCAAAGCCAAGATCAAGACAATGAAGGCAAAGGGCGAACTGCTGCCCATTGTGTCCAAGTGACGGATACAGATAGTCTGAATCACGCCGACGCACACTTCTCTCTATGTTGTGGAATTTCAGCTTGCTTGAACATTCGGGAGGGGTGAAGAAGACTCGGTTTGTCTCGCTAAGTTTGTAAAGGCCATGAGAGATAGAAACTCACACAGCAGATGTCACTATGCCCTGATCCATACCTTATCGGCCTAACATTTATACAGGGTACGTATAACATCCTATCTGATGAGGCCAGAATGTTCTGGAACTCAAGTATTTCCCCTACACTCTACATATGAAAAGAAAATTCAGCACAAACAGAAAACACATTCTTCCTCTACCATCTGAGTCCATGGTGCTTAACTACTTATTCCAGGAACAACATTGCAAGGTTGTTGCAATTGTTTCCAGTCTAATGCACTTCTGATGATTATGTGGCTGCATCACAGATGCACATATCTGCGGTGTAGAAATAAGTCTCTCTGCCACCTGTCTGTTGCATTTCTCCTTGTGTGTATGTGAAACATCCGTGCAATATTGCGGTGGGAAAGAAAACGTTTTTTTTTTTTTTAATTCTCCTCTCACCAAAACTGTTTATGAAGATTTAATGCTGCAGTCATGGCAGCTCAGAATTAATCCTAATCAAGTTTCATCCTTTAAAAAAACGTGTGGCCCTTTGCTGTATGTCATCCCCTCGCTAGAAAAAACAAATAAACAATGACTATTTGGTTTATTCTTTCTAACTTTTGGCTCTTCCTTTGATGATCCTGAAAGTAGTCTGATAAATAACTGACTTTTCTGTGTTCAAGCTTCCGCGGCTTGAAGGTTTTTTTTTCTTTTTTTTCTTTACACGATCAAGTGTTTATTCTGTTACATAGGTTATTCTGTGTGCTGCATACCACTAATACTACACTGTTACCATAAACCACTGAAAACCATAAACATTATGAATCCCAGTCGACACACTAGATGTACAGCTGACCAAGTTAACTACGTAAGGGAAGCTACAGTTAGCAGCAGTTACCTGTTACTCTGGCGATATGCTGACCCCTATTTATTTTGAGTATGATTTCAATAGCTGGCCAAATTTTACATATTGCACCCTTTTAACATTAGAAAAGGGAAAAATATGCCTTTATCCGTGGGTATGATGTGGCATTTAAAAGAAATCCCTGTCATTTTTGTGTATGGTTAAAAATAAAAGAAAGCTTTAAACATAGGCTTTCAAAGCAGACATCTGGTCCCATATTGTTTAAGACTATGTATTCAAACCCCCTTTTTGTGTTTGAAATTCAATATACATACGATTCAATGTAACAACTTTATTCTCCAAATATCTATACAAATCCATTACAATTGTAAAAAACCTGGCAAAATGTGCATTTAATGGAGAGCCACGTGATTAGGGCCGTGGAAGGCAACAGAGCAGGATTTACAACAAATCTGAAGAGTTTGTTTTTAGCTCCTGGACAACTTCCCAGGATGTTTCACAGCTATCTGGAAACGTCTTCTGACTGTTTTGGAAACTTTCCTAAATTCAGCAGCCAGCTTGTTACTCTGGAAAATGTAAGAGTGAAAGATTCACACTCCCCTGAGATTTACGACGTGACGAACAACCGTCCATTAATCACAGACTTAAAAGAGGAAACTGAGAGAGACGTAGGTCTGGTGTTCATGAATGTTGTTTAAAGCTCTGTCTCAAACCAAGCAGCAGGAGGTAAAAAGGTCAGGTCTCAGGCTCCAGCCTCGGGATGACGGGGAGGATGAGATTCCCGAACGAGGAGTCCTGAGTGATGAAGAAGCCTGATGAGTGTGTATGTGCATGCTGCAAGAAAAAAGACAAACACAGGCAAAGGTTTGGATTTTTTCAGAACAATCACGTATTGATTAAAAAAAAAGAAGATGTAATGTGCTTCTGCAGTCGTTTTGAGTAAATTGGGACATAGTCATGCGAGCTGTTCACCCATTTTAGTCTTAAAAAAATCAGCCACAAACACCATGAAGACAAGCCAAACACTGGCAAACAAACTCACCAACAGTGAATGAAAACCTAACTGGATATTTACTAAACAACATCACCATTATGATTTGAATGAAGCAAAAATATTATTTAACATAAATCATAGTTATTTAGCAGAACTATGTATTTACTTCAGCATTGGCATATAGTGAAACTGCATAAAAAGGTGCCGTAAGTAAGAACTGGCCACCGGTCAAATTCATACTGTATTCATACAGAATCAGAATGCCTTTAATGTCCCGCAGACGGGGAAATTTGTTTGTCACAGCAGCGAAAGGGTACCAAACAAAGGGTAGCATATCACAGGGTAACCTCTAACTGCTGTTAGCTGTAGCTGTCACTAGCCCGTTAGCTCAGTGAGCAATCCTTTCAGTCATTGCCCACTCCTTGGAGGCCTGAGCTACACTATCTGACTATAATCTCTTGAGGTATAATGTCTTGCCGGACAGGAACTAGCAGAATTAACTGGTTAGCATGCTAACTTAAGTAGGTATTTCTGCAGCAAAGTAGATACAAGTCTTTGACATAATGTTAAAACTGTTGTTTCATCACATTGTGTTCATAATTTCAGTACATTTTTGGTTTAAAGTCAAATTCTTACATTTCATTTTTAATAGTAATTTGTTGTGCTACTTGATACAGTGTGAAAAAGTGGTGATAAAGGATATGAAGCTGCATTGACTGGCTTCTGTCTCACCTGCAGGGCAGCTTTCTGCTGGGCAGCGATGTGCTGCTGTTCTGCGTTGTCCCGGAACTCTTTCAGACTTGGTCTGGACAGCGAGATGCTACGTGATGAGAGAGCCAAAAAGAGAGAAAGAAAGGAAATAGTTTATAATGGTAAAATCACTGACAATACCCTCAGTCTACTGTATATGGATATTTACTACAGTTAATATCATATAGCAGTGGTTCATTTGCCCCCCATGAAGGTTTCTCCAAGGTTTTGACTGAGAGACGACCCTCCATGGATGTACACAGTACCTACCTGGCTCCAGGTGTGTTCATGGATTGACTCTGCATCAGCCGTCTCCTCTCCTTCTCCAGCTCAGCCAGGATTGCCACCCGTGCCTTGTTTGGGAAAGCTGGATGGAAAAAAGAGAAGACAAAAAGAGGGACAGAACAATGTATATTAGCTGACATAACTGACTTCATCTAATGACAGGCAACATTTAGAGTAAATGTTGTTGACTGTGTTGACCACATAGTAGTTGTGATAAAAAGGTACATAAAAACTAAAAAACTAAAATATCAGCATTTCTATTCATTACCAATTTTAGAGAGGAACTGCGGAAGCTAACTAGTTAGCACTTTCCCAGACAGGAACCACAGAGGAAAATGTTTTCAGGGGGTCCGGGAATCGTAGCTACGCCCCTGGAGCCAGGACAGGTTGATTCAAGGGAGACAAAGCACCTCAATACCAATATTATTTGTCCCAAAACAACAGAATTACCTTGTCCTGGAGGATTAGTAGCCATGTTGGTGCAAGTAGCAAGCGGCAGGTCGCAACTACCAACTACAGAAAATTTTATATTAATGGTTTAGCTTAAACGTTTTGTGTTTGCGTATGCTTCCGCCCAGCTAATGTTTCACTGGTGGATAGGAGACAGCGATAAAAGTCCCACTGGGCAACGAATGTACGTCAAACTTGAGATGGAAAAACTACACAGATTACAATTGCTGTGGTAGGCCAGTGTAACAGTGAGTGAAAGTTTAAAATAATGATAAAACTCCTGTTTATGTGCTGTCGGTCAGCCACATTTCGCCTCCAGAGACCGTGTACCGGTTTTTCTGTTTGATGGGTTGGCTAGATAGGAGTAAAAAAGACAAGCGGTCTCACTCTGCTGTTATTTCCGGTGACCAAAAACGTAATGGCTAACCAAAATGAGGCAGACAGGCCAGCGAAGGAGCAAAATGAACGCATGACAGTATGTTACCCGAAAATAACTTAAAGGGAATTATTTAAATGTATTATAATATCATATGAATGCCTACATTTTTACAGTACAGTCTGTGGAGGATATATATAAATTAAAACCAATATATTTTCCCCATATTTAAAATTGGTATGCACAATAAAACAAGCATAGGAGTCATGTGCATGTCAGCAAAAATTAGATCACTAATAGCACAAATTATCCCAAATTCTAACCCTGTCATATGTTTTAAATTAATACATTTACATTCAGTCTTTACTTTGGTAACTGGGTGAATTAAAAAAAATAAATAATCCAAACTTGATGTGTACTTGCTAGCTTTTTTCCTGGTATTTAAACTGCAGTTCCTGCTTTTCTTCAGCAGACAACATTCTCTAGGTTGTCAGTGAGATAATTTGTTGACAATGACACTGAGTTATCTTCATTAGAAAATACCATCTTTTAACCACGAGATACACTTGAAAGCTTTGTAAAGAACTACTTTGCTAATTTATATATTTTATTTTAAGCGACTGCTTGTCAGATGCTGCTTCCTTGTAGTTTTCTTGTGTGCTGTGTGGTTATTCTAGCTGGCTAAAAATGAGCGTAGCAAACAGTTTCAGAAACAAGTCACTGATCTTCTCGAGAGACGATCTTTAGCATGCCTGTCGTCACGTGACGCGTCTGTTTACATCCGGGTTCGTGTAGTTTAACGTCCGGAGCTGCGCAGTGGGGGTCAGCTGACAGTTATGACCAACCAGCGGGTGTAACATCTCAACTCAGGAGACCCTGAACCGAGAAAAAAAGCCTCCCTCTGTCTGCGCTCACCGTAATCAGCCGCGGAGAACCGGACAGCCTTCACCCCCGTTACCCGGCCACGTCTTCCCGCCTCCTGCAGGATGAGTGTCGGCGCTCCGAGAGGCCTGGCCAGCTCGGGGCAGAAGCCCATCGCGGAGATCCTTCATCCGCTCTCTGCCGCCGAGGAGCCGCTCTTGGTCCCAGCCAACGTCGGAGGGGAGAAGGTAGGGTCCGCTGGGGCAGAACCCAGACCGGTTTGTCGGTCTGAACACAACCGGGGGATGTAGAGAGGATCGTTAACCCAATAAAACCCGAGAAACTAACCTGTTTACAGGCTGGCACCGGTGTTTATGGCTAAATGCAGCAAGTGAGAACTAGTAAACAAATTGAAGTTTAATGGAGAAAACCTGATAAACATTTACACCAACGCCTTTTCTGGTTAACGTTTAAGGTTTACTGCCAACGGCCGTTAGCTAAACTGTCTGAGTTTGCCACTGAATCACTGTTGCATGAAAGACAAATCTCAGAAACTGTCTAAGCTAGCAGCATGTTTTAATATACACTTAGCTTTAGTTACAGTACAGCAACAAATCCACTACAGCATCAAGCAAACACAAGCAGAGAAGATAAGATGGAGAATAAGGTCTTACTAATGCACACACACTCACAGAAGCTTACTACAGTATGAGTCATGTGTCAACACCATTTAAACTGCATTATGTTTTCACGTGGTGACTCCAGGTTACGCATGTTTTGGTCAGAAAACAGATTTCTCTCCTCTCACTCTCTAAAAAAGGAGCTGGCGTCATTATCAGCTGAGCTGTGCTGTGTAAACAGCGATGGACCCAGCAAACAAATCATGAGGCTTTTACTCCTCCTGCTGATGTTTTACACAGGAGTAACAACCTTAACGACCACTGGGTATTGCAGTTAATCATTGCCAATAGGAGATGCCATGATATGTCCTTCTAGGAAGGTAACATACTGTCCTGTTCCAGCTTTTTAATTTCTTTATTTCATGTACCCAGTGGCAACTAGAGGCAAAACCCCAGTCCCCCTATTTCCTCCCACTACCAGTGGTGTTCATTAATGGTTCTGGTCCCAGGCTGTCAGCCAAATATTAAAACGATTTGTCAACACATTTCAATAATGCCTGATGGAAGGTCAGGTTGTGGTGGTGGGCCAGTGAACAAGTGATCCATTATTGATGTGAAACAGAGCCCAGTGCAGATTTTCTGAAAGGATAACTTACCCTTTGCATTCTTAACATTGTTTGCTGTTGTTTAAAGAACTAGTATATTTGCCAGAATGAAAAAAAATCTTGCACAGATATCCCATGATTGTATCCAACTTCAGATCCTGTTGCAGATTTGACATTTATAACATTTCTTAGTATTAACAAATTATTATTTTTCTTGTTGATTTTCTGATTAGTCCTTTATTTGTTCGGTCCGTGAAATCTCAGAAAAAAATGTATAAACTGTTGATCGGCGTGACCCAAAACACAAGATGACGTCCTCAAATGTCTTCTTTCGCCAATAACCCAAAGATATGCAGTTTACTGTCGAAGAAACTAGTAAATATTCACATTTAAGGAACTGTAATCAGAGAATTTTGATTTTGATTATTACTGAAATCAGGGCTCCACATTAGCTTTTTTACACAGCACTGAGTATATTTAAGGTATGCCCAATAATTTCATTAATTAAGATAATTAATTTAGTTTCTTAACACATTTATTGAGTGATTGTAAACGGGGTTAAAGATGAAAATACATGTTTTTATTCTTGTTTTTCTAAATCACAGCCCTCACAACAAAAAGGGGTGATAACCTCAATTGTTTGAAATAATGAACAGCTCAATTCAGGCGTACTGGTGCGACAAATGAAAATGTCCAATCAGTGCATTCGAAGCCAAAATAGTTGTACTCCGGTGCCCGGATAGTATTTGGCAATTAATTCAATAGTTGACAACTAATTGATAAATCATTGTAGCTCTATTTTTATGAATTAAAAGAATACTTTTTGATTTTGGTGCCATCTTGGTGGATGAACATGCCCCCTGAGTAGCATCTGTGTCTCATGGTCCTGACTGGGAGCTCAGAGCACCAGGGGAGGGCTGGTGTGTGCACCACTAGCACAGGAATGTTGGACAAAAACTGGCTGAGGCTACGTGGTTAGCATGCTGAATTCAGTATGTATCTCTCAGCAACACGATACATAGACATCATAACATTTCGTCACATTTGAATTGAACTTTTGAACGTTTTCAACAAAAACTCTTGCATATTGCACTTGATTTCTTAATCGGAGAAAGCAAACAGCACTCTGTGTTTGTACAAGCATTTTTGATAAAGCTGGAATATGCTGTTCGTGACTTATCGTGACATTTTTTTAATCAACTGCACAATCATAAAGCTATATATGGATCCTAACCTTACAATAAGCAGAACTCCACATATTCGTTCCAGTGTTACAATACTGGTAATTCTAGTCCTACATGCAAACTCTCCTCTGTATTACAAACAGAGATCCCCAATCTAATATTTGCATATTCTTCCCCCTGTCTGTCTGAGTGTGTTTGTGCTGCTGTGGCCTGGCTGTTCATTCACAGCGCTGTAATGATGCAACGCAACGCAATTATCTTCGCTGTGATTACCACCACAGGTTAGAAAAAGAGCAGTGAAACGTCAGCACCCTGTCCCTGTGTGTGTGGTCAGTGTGTTAAAATGCAGAGTGTGTATACAGGAGCGAGGGGAGAGAGAGTCGTACCCTCCCTTTCTTTAAACACCGATTGAATTTGAAAATTTCACACCTGCTCTCTCACTGTTATTTAAAACAAAACAAAAAAAAGCGTGTGGCAGAAAAAGACGTGTTAAGGTTGAACATTAGCTTCTGTGCTTTCACGCACCTAAACCTTGCTGAGGATGAAAATAGTTCCCTCCCCATGTGAGGCAAGAAGTGGCCCCACGGGACGTGAGTAACTGCTGTGAAGTGTTGTTAAGAGGTTAGATCAACTCCAGTTGTTTTGCTGGCGATGTGGTTGGTTAGTTTTATTTTCAGAACCACTTTTGGTTTTCAGCGACCCTGCTGCCTCGGTGTGCAGCCTTACTTCCTGTTGAGGTGTTTACATTTTTGTCTTGTTTAG
>CAEMYA010000179.1:3110955-3153289 GCA_903131615.1 Diplodus sargus | reverse complement strand
AAATCAATCACATAATTGTCTTTTCTCTGATAGTTACTAGGGATGCATGATATACAGAATGTCAGGCCAATGAATGATCTACCCGATAATCGGAAATGTATTCCTATCAATAAATAGAGCCAATAACACAAAGTCACACTGCTTTCTTTCTCTTGAATAGCAGCAACGGTACGGTCCTATATAGTCAGTGATGATATTTTTGCGATCCTACAGTAAACTAGAAGAAGAAGAAGAAGAGCGCTGCTGTTGCACTCCTGACCTTAAACACAACGAATCCTATCAGGGATGTGGAATATAAAATCCTCCACATTTGCTCACTGCATCTTTGCCTTTCTTACCCTCAGGTGTGCACAAACGAGAGGTTATGAACTAACATACAAAAACAGAAGAAAATATCCATTATCTTCTCAGTATCTACCATAAGAAGCAAGTAAAAACATTCATATCATGCGTTCCTAATAGTGATGTCTCCAATCCACAGCACTCTCGCTGTGCTTGGATGAAGCCTGTGGGGGAAGTTTGTCATCTCTACTTGTTTCTGTAAAACCACTGAAAGATTGAAAGCGTTGGAACAAGTCAGACCTGTGGGGGAGTGTCATCTGTGAAAAGTCTTTAAATAGTTTTGCTTCAGTTTTTATAGTTATATTGATCAGATTTTTATTTTATTTTTTTAGATCCAGACACTAACTATGCCAATTAATGCACCTGTTTATCCATAAAATTAGAGGATGCCATTTCACTGGAAAGCTTCTCTGTCCTAAATAAAAGGCATCATTTGTTAAGGGCAGAAACGAGTTTAAACCCTGTTTCTTTCCAAAATATAATACAATGAAACAGATATGTGTTATTTTGCTACCCTCCTTATATTAAAACAAGCCATTTTTCCCACAGTAGTAATTTCTTTGGTTGAAGGCTGGGGAAATGTATCCCCTGGGCCACAGATACTCCATTTCTCTGCCCTCATCCATCATTCTGTTGCATAGACAGGAGTAGTGTCAGATGGTGTAGAGTGTGCGCAGCAGCAGCCTCAACAAGAGCCCCATTGACAGACAGCAACAACTGCATCACCATCAGCATCAATCTATCACCTCTTTGTTTGCAGCTTTTCCCACTGCAGCAATCTAAATTTGATGTCACCGCTGTCTCTGTCCACGCAGGAAGCGGGGCTGACCAATGGCACGCCGGTTGAGACGTCGAGTCCCGCCTCTGCGTCCTCGCTGTTCAACAGGCTGCAGCTGGACGATGACCTGGAAGCAGACGTCAGGGACCTCTACGCCTCAACCGAAACCCGTGACCTATTTGTGACAGTGGACGACCCAAAGAAGCACGTCTCCACCATGGAGACCTACATCACTTACAGAGTCTCCACTAAGGTCTGCTATTGGCTGGTGTCATGTCTCCTTGGTTTTCTTTAGACAGTGGAGGCTATATTAAACTTGGATATAAAGAGATTGTGTTGTTTGGTAATCAAATTTTAGCCCACCTACCAATTATTCATACTGAAGTTCACTGCTGATAATTTCTCAAAGAATACAGTTAGTATTTTATGTACCACTGCACAGGTAATTCATCATACTGGACAATTAATCTTCGTATTGTTTGTCATACTTTGCTTTGTTTAATTTTTGTTTTTAAAAGCTGTCCTTCATGGTGTGTTAAATGAACGCTTGTTATCCGAGTGCTAAGAGCTTGCTGATGAGCAGCAATGCTTTCTTTATGTAAGAAACTTTAGTTTTCTTATTAAATGTTCAATATGTGTGTTCTTTCTAATGGCCAGCAGGGGGCACTTCCACTGGTTAAAAAGGAGTTCCGTTTGTATGTAAGCTTATGAGAAAATGAACCTACTTCTCACTTTTATTTGTTGCCCCATCAAACAGTTTCCAATGAATTAGGGTCTCAATCCCTAGTCACAAGTCCTCTTCAATACAGCATGATGTTCATTTAGTAAATTATTGTCCCATTTAGAGTAAAAAAAGACAAGATGGCGAGGGTTCAGACAGTGGGTTTACACTTGAGTACTTCAAAGTGTTAGCCTGTGCCGCCTACAGGAATGAAAAGGAATAGCAGCAGGAGTTTAGACTTCAAATATGCTACTGTCTCCAACTCTTGCCAAAGAATATATCCCAGGGGTGATGCAACATCTAAGATTTCAGTTAGGGAAAGACTTTTTACTGGAATCCATTAAAAAATTATATTTGAGACCAGAGATTTATTCAGAAACTTGCGTTTACCAGCTGGAACCTCAGTTCCGTCCTCCAAATCCCTCTGCCAGTAATCAGAGGCAGAGCATCTTCTCTGTCTGACAGAGAGTTAATTTGTTCAGACTTCCAGCAGAGAATCATAGCTGTGGTGGCTGTTCCTTCGCGTAATGAAAGAAACAGATTCAGAGGGAGGCGCTGCCAGGAGCTGACGACAGTTACCTTATACACAGGCTCACAGGCCCATGGCAAATATCACAGCCCAATATGAACACAAAGTGTTAATTGAGAGCATGTGGGTGGGCGTCTTTTAGAACTGTATTGTCAGGGAAATTGAGACTTGCACTGTCAGCTATATTTCAAGGTCAATAAGCATGTTCCTAACGTGTCAATGTGATGATTGAAGACACGGTCACCCTCCTGTCTAATATGAATTCTACTGCTGTGTACACACAGTCCATTTATGAATGTAAACACAGTGAAAAATGTATCCGAACTAGCTGAGTTTTAAATTAAATATTTTTTGCGTGTGTGTTTCCTCAGACGTCAAGAATAGAGTTTGACCTGCCGGAGTACTGTGTGCGGCGGCGCTACCAAGACTTTGACTGGCTGAGGATCAAGTTGGAGGAGAGCCAGCCGACCCACCTCATCCCTGTAGGGCAAATGAGCCATGACGCACACCTACGTTCTATGCTGTTTTCCATTTCGAAATGCTCAATTTACTCTCTCTGCTCTGATTCTCCTCGTCCCTCATCCTCTCGATCCCTCTTCATCTCTCAGCCGCTGCCAGAGAAGTTCGTGATGAAGGGCGTGGTGGATCGTTTCTCGGAGGAGTTTGTGGAGACGAGGATGAAAGCTTTGGACAAGTTCCTGAAGCGGGTTGCCGACCACCCTGTCCTCTCCTTCAACCCACATCTAAACGCGTTCCTGTCTGCCAAGGTAAGACATCACAAGGGTGGGAAGTTCAGGGACTCTGTTTAAGAATGTTTTTTTTTTTTCCTTGACTATCTCGCAGACACATTTTGTTTTAAACTGTTATTACTTCTTCAACTACTAAGAGAGCTTAATTCAGAAACACAAGGTGGACATTTATCGCTTCTCAGGGTTTTGATACTTTCACAACATTTATACACCACTTAGACTGCATGAGATCTTTTAATGCTGACAAAAAACGGTGATCTCAGCAGTTCTTTCAGTAAATGCGAAACTGCACACCACAGAGCTTCTTCTTCCTTACTTTCCACGTCTGCCATCAGTCACAAATTTAGTCTCTAAGTAGCTGAGACACAAGACAAGACTTTATTGATCCCTGTGGGGGAAATGAGGTTGTTGCAGCAGTAAAATAATTGGACTCAGAAGGAAGAGAAAGAAAGAAAGAAAGAAAGTAGGGCATAAGGATAGTAGAACAGGTTCAGGTCTACAATGTAAAGTGACACTACAGGTCATAAAACAACAGTAGTGACGAGGGGTTTTCTAAACACGTGACATTTTTTAGCAGGTGGAAGAAAAGAATGTGTTCTTATGAATGCTGGTTTCTCGTAATGTAAATGCAACTGTTGCCTGTACTCAATGTGCATCTGCAGGACCTGAACAAGCGTCAGGGTCTGGCACTGCTGACCAAGGTGGGCGAGTCCGTGAAGCACGTGGCCGGAGGGTACAAGCTGCGGGCGCGGCCGCCAGAGTTCTGCGCCATGGGAGAATACCTGGACACATTCAGCCAGAAACTGGGAACCATCGACCGCATCGCTCAGAGGATCCTCAAAGAGCAGTCAGGTATCACACAGGGGTTGATGACTCTTCTTCTTCCTTCTTTAAATAATAGAATTTTATTTTGGGGCATTTTGGACTTTTATTTGAAAGTTGTTAGCAAAGAAACAAATCTGAGTCATCCTTTAAGTCCAGGCTGTTACACGTTTCAAAGCATCTGCCTATCAACAGACTCTAGTAGAGAAATGTTCTACTGGAATATGTCTTTGTCGACCCTGAAATGTCACATTGACTAGAAAAAACATTGTTTGTAATTTCGAATGAGTGTGTTTAATTGTAGAATTTAATATTTGGAGGCAACACATTGACTTGACAAACCTAGAATGAACATTGCCATTTTTTATAAAAATTAATTTGTGTTTGTTTTAAATGTGTTATTACTTCTAGTGGCTAAAGACTTCTCAAAGGCTATTTTTGGCACCAGGAAGAAACATTTTGAAACGGTGGTGTGTGCTGCTTGCAACACGGCCTCAAGTAGTCTACTTTCTTAGAAGACCTGCTTACTGGCAGTTATTTGCTTGGTGCCTGTGGTTAGCTTATGTCATGAAACAGTTCAGTTTTCAGCCAGGTGGCCAACTGTAGCTCGAGGGAATCTATCTGCAGTATTGACCCACTCAGTGTTTGTTTGGAGAAAAACCCACAGACCTTTGGGCCTTGAGGCGATGCATGGTTGATAGCTGCAGGCCTCACTCATGCATGACAAGTGATCCTGTAAATACCTGTCATCTGCTGTGTGAAATGCTCGTCGTCACCATCTGTTCTGGGGTTTTAGAGACACTGTGGTCTGTGGTCCAAGAATACAGCGACAACAAAAGGTCTGTCTTCCCACATTGGAGGAGATAACATGGAAACTCTGGGAACTTTAGATAATGAAGGCCTGTGAGCTGATAGAAAGTGTTAAAAAAAACAAATGCCATGCGTGCTTGACTCAGCAGCCTGGCGTTTAGCCATTAGTCCCTCTCATGTGCAATTTACAACATAGATTTTGCAGTTCAAACATGGCAAACTCCTCTTTTCTTCATTTCGTGTTTGGCTTCCTTACCTCCCTTTTTTTTTCGTCTTCCGCCCCTGCTAGAGTACCTGACGGAGCTTCGTGAGTACGGCACCGTGTACTCCAGCTGGGCCGGGTCCGAGGAGGAGCTGCGCCGTCCCCTGGAGGGCGTGGCCGGCTGCGTGGCAACGTGCTGCAGAGCGCTGGAGGACCAGAGTGAGAACATGAGCCAGGACTTCCTGCCCGTTCTCAGAGAGTACATACTCTACATAGAGTCCATGAAGGTGAGAAGGACATTTTGAGAGATTGATACAGTAAAATGTGTTGTTGATTAACGACTGTGGGCCTGATACAAAAGAATTTAAAAAAGCCTGCAGCCCAAAAAGCATTACCTCCACAGATTTCCATTATTATAATGTGAAAATGTATTCTTTAATTTATTATTCTAAAAAAAAAAATGACATGTTTCCCCTGCTACCAAGTATTTTGGGGGGAGTTTTACTTTGCTCAGATCGAGGGTGCCCTGTACAGATAACAAAGGCCAATGAAGCAATATTATTTACAATTTGGAGCTATATAAATAAAATTGACTTGTCACACACAAAAACAATGTGTATCCCAAATCCATACTACATGCATATACTAATTGTATTCAGGGTATACCACATACTAATCATCATAGTTAACATTTTTACACAGGAAATGATACAATACAAGCGATGTAGTAAGTCAATCAAACTGACTTTTGATTGGAACTGACAATTAAACTAAACATCATTTCCTATAATTTCACACTTTTGTTTGTTTATTATCAAATATCGTATTGAGCTATTTCACTGCCCATAATTTTTTTAAATTTTTGCATTGCATTATGGGAGAATAGTGTGTATTGACTGCACATGCAGCAATCAACATTTTTGCATTCATGCTTATTGGCATACTACTGCTGCATTCCAGACAACTCAGAGCTCAAATATTTCCCTCCTCCTTCTAGAAAAAGTACAGTGGAATGTCGGTCGGACTCGGAATTCCAATTTGTTAACACAACAGTTTTTGTATTAGGTCATTGAATGGGATTTTTAGATATGTTGCCAAGTATACAAGTGCCGTAAAATAAAATGTATTATGGCCTCTGTTGACTTCATGTGTCCTTTCCCTCCTCTAATTTGTTAATACATGCAAAGAGACTGCACTGATGAGGGTTCACTTGTGTGCCAAAAAGACTTCATTTTTCCATGGTCCGCCAAGTTTTTTGTTGACTTCTGGAGACGTGCTCCTGGAACGCTCAGAGGCCGGAAGTTGGAAATTTCAGCTAGGAAAATCCAACCTCTGACTTTGACTTGAACCTGCTTTGAGTTAGTGTGCAGTCTGATTTTCGAACACAGCGACACGCTTGCTTTTTTTTAAGCTAAGCCACCCTAAACCCTGAATAGAGGAAGCAGCATCTGAGATTCTGCATGTGTCATGTCCTCACCAAGCTCCTGACTCAGCGTGTCTCTCTGTCTGTTAATATTGTTCACATTTCATCTTCCTCAGAAATATGACAGTATCAGTGAATGTCACACAATGAAACGGTTGACGTCTTCTTGTTGGTTGTAGAATGTTTTGAGGAAGCGTGATCAGACCCAGGCGGAGTACGAGGGTCGACTAGAAGCAGCCATATTGCGCAAACAGGAGGACAGAACGCCCGTAAGTCGCCTCCTTCCTCTCACATGCGTAATCCTTAAAAACTGCTGTATTCACTGTTGCCATTTCTGGGTGTGTCAGTAGTGGCCCAAAGCTGACTTCACACTACTTTGTATCCCTTGACCTGTTGTAAGCACATGATTGGGCATTTAACCGATTAATCACATGATATTGATATGTGACTTTGTTTTGTTTGCCAAAAGTAAGTTCATATATAGTTTTGGAGGAGTTTCCATACTAACTCCTCAAAGAAAGATTTTCCGGATTTAAGAGAAAGAGAGAGAATATTGGTAAAAGCAGTCACGCTGTCAAATTTCTCCAGTACAACCCTCCCATCCAAAACTCTCGCACCACCTAGACTCCTGCAGTTGTAGCCTTGTAACCTGTAGTCTTGTATTATTTCTCCCAAAGGCCCCTGTAGCTGTAGTGTTCTGTGTGTCACCGTAGATGCCAGTGGAGGTGGAGAAATGCCAGGACAAAGTGGAGTGTTTCAACGCGGACCTGAAGGCAGACTGGGAGCGCTGGCAGAGCAACAAGAGACAAGACTTCAAACAGCTTCTCACAGGCATGGCCGACAAAAACATCAACCACTATGAAAAGGTATGCAAGGCTGCTGGAGGGATCCATGGAACAGACTTAAAAACATTGCGGGGGCGGGCGTAGACTTGGAATCTCTGCGGGGAGATTTAATTGAATTCAATAAATCAAATCAAAAAAAAATTTCTAGTTGAAACAGAGGTGTTATCTGTGTCGTGTCAAGTAGTTTCGTGTACATTGTGTTTCAGATCTTTGGTTTGCGTAAAAACATGTACAACATGCTGGCATACGTAGAAATCATAACACTTTAACAGATTTGTTTCAAACTAACAGAAAGTGTAGTTTGTTCTTCAAATTTGGAGAGAGAGCAAGCGATGAGGCTGAAAGAGACTCGCCTCTAAAGTACCGATTACACGCCTGCTTTGTGCAGAAAAAGCACTAAAAGGAGAGTTATTCAGCAGAAGTGTGGGAAAAATGAAATGAATGAGGCACAGTAGTGTGTGTGTGTGTGTGTGTGTGTGTGTGTGTGTGTGTGTGTGTGTTGAACTCATCTGTGCTGCTGATCTACTGTTAACAGGGCATATGATTTATCTCAGAACAGAGTGTCCTACAACAAAACGACACAATATTTTTATTTTAAAAAAGTGTGAATTCACCAAATTTCCAAAAATCGACACATGACTAAGATTTTGTGGTAGGCAGCTTTTAGCAAAGTTTATAAAGCCTCCCTTAACTGAAGAATTCATTAATTGATTATTTAAGGGAGTCGGGGCTGATTTGTTGCCACCACAAATTACTCATGCACAGGTTTTGCTCTTTCGGACAGAGATGTGATCTAAATGAAGGTAAAAAGCGGCCATTAAGAATACCAGGTGTAAATGCATAAGGATACCATTATGATACCAGGGTAATAGAAAGGAGTATTTGAGTATTTGTTGAGTCCTACTTCTTGGAGGCTTGCACATGTAGGGTAATGTCACCATTATAATATCTGAGAAAATACTACTTTTTTGTAACAATGCGTAAAACATTTTTAACACCTTGAGACAGATTTCAGAAATGTGTCGAGGATAGCTGTTTGTAAAACGAAATTACAAGCATCATGATTTGCATCCAAAACTATCTGTTAATGTGTTTTCAGTACTCGGCACTGCAGAATTAATTCAGTTGGTAGTCAAACGGTACAGACGTTTGACACTGAGCCTTCATCATTGCCAATCTCTTGATTTAATTTCAGTTAACAGGTCTGTAGTTAACACTCAGTAAGAAGCCAGTTCTGTTAAATATCTAGTAATTGTAGTAAGCTGAGCTTTGGCACCAGATCAGAGCACCAGGTGAGCTGAAATGAGCTGTCAGTTGCTGACCTTTTGTTTTTCTGGAGTAGATTCACAAACCACGAACACTCTGTAACAGAAACAGCCTGTCCGTACTCACACCCAGACAGTACAACAACAGGCTGATCCACCGAAGCGGTTAGGAGGTAAATTATTTGCTCGCGAAAGTGGCAGTACTTTTTAAACTTCACTCCCAGATTTATCTGATCTGTCCAAGAGCGGTGACCTGGAAACACAAAGTAAGTGATCACACACAGCCAGAGGCCAAAGAACATTGGCTTCACAACATTACTGGCAGTAGTGAGGATAAATCTTAACCAAATGTGCAATAAAAATTTGAACCAAAATACCAGGTTTATTGCTAAGCAAGTTTTCACTGACAAGGAATCTGTGCATAACAATAAACATGGTAGGAGAAAAATAATTAGATAAAAAGCAAGAACTGAACTGTAAAAGTCAAGAAACATGAAGAAAATACAATAAGAAAAAGAAAAACATATAAATAATATATAGAAAACATTTATAGTATGGTTGGTTTTGAAATGAAGGAGCCGTACAAATCATATAATATACTGACACATGTCTGTCTCTCCCTCTTTCCCTTTCCTTTTTTTTTTGCCTCTGTCGAATGTCTCCATCCATCTTCACCCTCTGCAGTGCCAGGCAGCGTGGGAGTCGCTCGTAACTCTCCTGCAGGACAAACAGACTGAGGACAAAACGAGTGAGACGAACTGAAACACCTCCTCATGTCCCTGCACCTCCCCCTCTCTCTGTTAAACGCACTCTCATGCCAAGGAAAAGGGCCAACCGGGCTGCAGGTTTGGACTGCTGGACTCTGCCCGCGTTCACCTGGGAGACGGCTGGACGGAGGGGAGTCGTCATTACCTGAGGTAACGAATGGCGCGTTCAAGGACAGCGAGGAAAGAGGAGAGACCTACTATGTACAGACATTTTCCTTTTTGTTTTTTTGTTTTTTTGTCGTCGTTCTTATTGAATTTTTCTACTTCATATTTCAGATTAACAGTCAGTCGCTGCCTGTGTTTGTCAGGAGAGTTTTCTGCCTATTCTCCAGTGTGAAGGATAACTCTTAAGCAAAAAAAACCAAACAGATATGGATATCGTGCAAAGTTTGAAGCACTCAGAGCATCCCGGAGATTACTTTCTTCCTGTCAGGTTGTAACAACCTCCTCACACAACTTAACACTAAAACTCTCCGCTAAAGACTCTCAGAGGCATCATATCGGCTCTAAATGTAAAGGACCATTCCTGTTGTTTTTGCATGTTTCAGCACATTAACTCTTATACCTGCCATTACTGTTGCTCATTTTTCCAGGAGGTTTGTACATTTTATAGTTTTCCCATTTACTCATAACCATTCTTGAATCATGACGCGGCTTTTGTGCTCACACAGAAATAACGCTTGAATGGGGATGAAGCAGGAGGTGTAGCAACGAACCTCAGTAAAACCCCAGTTATAATTCTTCAAAGGATGTATTTTTGACTCTTAGGCACCACATTTACCAACAAGTTATGAATGTTGAGCTCTATCAGGGAAGTGATCCACACGGCAGAGTTGATTGTGCTCGTGTTTTGAGTGAGTGTAGCAGCACCACCTGGTGGTTAAGATGCTAATGGCTTTTTTTTTTTCTTTCTAAACAGTGGCCATTTCAACGGGCTGTAGGGATATCAGTGAAGGCTTTAAGTTAGCTGGGGATGTAAAAGGGCAGGTTTACTCAATGACAAGCACACTGAGAGAAACGAAAAGTCCAGTGGTACACTCATTTATTCTCTTTAAAGAGGTGAAAACAAACGGGTGTCAGCTTTTTAGAGGCAGATCATTTATAGAACATCTCTGAAAGGAACGAGCGCTGCATTGGGAACATGTGGTATTATCGTATCCCATTAACAAAATGTTACTCCCGTTTCAAGAGGAGGAAGTTCTTGGAGGCAGGCTCTGACCTGAAATAACTTAAACGTGTTGATTACGCTAGCCTATAGAAGAACAGAGCAGTTCACATCCTTGCTGTGTCATGGAAGCACCCTGGGAAATTAGATAAACCAGCACTCCGAAGAGTTCTGTGAAAGCTTTTCAGGACAGCAAAAAAATATATTCTGAGTGATTCACTCCTCACTTTAAAAGCTGAAGTTGCTTGTTTTAAAGGGGCAATATGTTGTTTTGGAGAAGAAATTCAAATTCAGCTGTTCTCAGAGGGCAATAAGGTCCCCAACACTGTTTGAAGTTAGAAAGGTGGCAGGGTCCGCCACAGAACGACACAGTAAAACAGTGTGAGAGCTGGTTTATTTAGTTTAAGATGTAAAAAAAAAAATAAAAATCAATGAAGATCTTTCTCTTCTGATTAAAAAATCTTCTCCAAAACTACACAGCACAGCTTTAAAGCTTTAAGTAGACAAGTGAGTATCAGACTAAATGTGTAAATAGTTCCCTGTGATAGAGCAGTTTGATGATTTGACCTCATCTGCTCAGCTGCGACTCGAGGAGGGGCCAACAGCATTCTTTGCGTCACACTTGTTTCCTCTTTTCTTATTTTTTGTCTCAAAATGTTGCTCATGTGGCCTTAAAGGAAAAATCTATTCAGTGTGTAATCTCTGCTAAAACCTCTTTACTTTCCCAAAATGGCGTTCTCCCATTTATCATATTTATGGTCGATCCCTTAAATATTGTTTAAATTTTATTTTGGCCATTTAAAAAAAACAAACATTTATTTATTAACTCGGCATAAAGTAGCAAAAAACTGGACCAATGATGACGAGGGCGGACTCCGTCAGTGGCATCTTCATCAGAACGGGCTTTACGAAGACGCTGATTTTAGGGTTTTGTTCATGTGTGGCACAGATCCGCCAGCGTTGTAGCCTCAAACTGGAAAAAGAAAACAATTTTTTCCAAAAAGTGTACAAAGAATTTCTGAGTTTCTTTAGCATCCTTTTATTTATTGACAGGATTTTCAGAAATAAGGTGCTGATGTGACTTTCTCCGGTCTGTGCTCCGTGAAGAAGTTTTAGTTAAGAACAGAAAATCTTACGTGTTTTTTTTTTGTCTTTGAATGGCCCTCGCCCTGTTTTCTTCAGGCTGCTGTCACATTGCTGCGCCTGTCCTCGGTGTAGCCAAATGCGAGAGAGGAAGTGACTGTGGCTGCTTGCAAACCAGTTTTGGTACTTTGTCAGTTCTCTTTTTATTTGTCCCTCATGTTTTCCCCTCGAGCTTTAAAAGCACGGAGCAGCTACTGTTTCCTCTTCCTCTGTCAGCGAGGTGACACGTGAAGACAACTTAATTTCTATGTGTTTGTTCTAAGAAGGAGAGAAGCTTTCAGGGTGGGTTCACTGTGATCTAGTGTCGAGGCAGTAACAGCAGACAGTACTGTGGATTCACTGATGCTAAAATACTGTATTTGTACCAAAACATTAAAACCAACTAAGGAGAGCCACAGTTGGAAATCAAAAGCGCCACAGAGCAGCTTTTTTCATGAACCGGTCCCTAATTAGTTTGAATCTCATGGAAAGACACAGCATTTTGGTGGGAAAAGCTGAATACTTCTGTTGGTTTACAAGAAAACTCAATTGGGCACCTTTCAAACTCATTGTTATACCAGACTTTACATGGGCTCTGTGGAGCTTCTCTCATTTGTTTATGTTGGCGGATGTTAGCTAATGTTGCTCTCTATTGAGACGCTAAGACGAGGCGCTCGAGATTGTAGAAACAGTCAGATTCTTTAGGCTCTCGTGGAAAATCCAACCGGAGTCCTTCACAAAGAGAAAGACGGAATCCACAGCGCAGCAGCTTAAACAGATTGTCCACAGGCTTGTATAGGCAACCGAGAGAGACGGAGATAGTCTCCTCTTTCATATCACGAAACAATCTGCTCACATGTGGTCAGTGAAAAGTGATTAATACATGTAAATTGCAACAGATTGTTGCACAGAGCCCCACTAACTGTTCAACATTTCATATTAGCGGGCTGAACTTAGAAACTTGATTTTAGAAGTCACCTGCAAAAAGTCAACATTTCAGCCAGAAGCTTATGTTCACTGTAAGCCAAGAACATTTTATGATTGACTTGATAAAAAAAGAACTAAGGAATTGGACATGTAGCAAACAATTAAAGTAAAAAAGATCAGATCAGTACATGTGTCTGTTACAGCTGAGCACTGTACGAGGCATCAGTGCATCTGTAGACTTTGCTGCTGTTGATGTAAATGAAGTAATGACCCGATGAAGGGACCTGAGCGGGGCGCCGAATGTTTAGGGATCATTCAGGCTTGATTTCAAATTCTTTTTGCTCTAATGGCAATATACTGTATATTCAATATACCCCGGTGTACAGCTGAATTATATGGTGCAGTTGAGTCTATTTTTGTATACAAGAAGCAGGAGATCATTGTTGGGTTTCCACTGAGTAAGCGACACATGTTGGACGGGAGCTTTTTGTAAACTATTTTTGATGCTCATTGGAAGCCTAACAGTAGTTCTCTGATTTATTTAGCTCTTCTTAGCCATTGTAAAATCACCATCTTATACTGTGTGCCTGCTGATTTGTTTTTGCACTATATACAGAGCTCCGCCCCTCAGGCAGACATGTCTGCTGAAAAACATTCAACAAAAAAACTGTAATTGCTTTTTTGCAGTTGCAAAAAATGAAAATAGTCTGGTGTTCAGTTGGTTGAGGCGTTTCTTATGTCTCAGCTTGGAAACTTTGTTCGGTGATGTAAAGAAAGGCATCGTCTGCAAATGGGGACAAACCGGCTGTGGCTGTAAAGATGGGAGAGTCGTGAAAGACGGGATTTGTTGCTTTCCTAAATGTACAAATTAAATCTTTTTAAGGCCAAATGTCCCCATCTTTTCCTCCTGTCTTCTCCACGTTGATTCACACATGAAGAGAAGTTCTGATTTGCAGCGCAACGACAAACCTGATCAATCAAACCTGTGTGAAAGGTTCAAAGTCAGACGATTTATGAACGTGTGGATCAAGCTTCAGTTTTTTTTTGTTTTTTTTAAATCTCTGTTCCTCCCCAGTGTGTACTGTTTACGTTCAGAGTTTTTATTGTACATTTGGATGTTAACAACATCTTGTTGTAATTATAAATAAGCTTGTATATTGATGTCGTTTTGATGCAATTTATCTTTACCTCAAATGATTTTTTTGGATATATTGGACCAATAATAAAAAGAATGAATGCATTTGATGCACTTGTCTGCTCGGGTCTGATTAGTGTCATTTCTTTCTCTGTAACATTTGGTGTGATAAAATGTATTGTAAGTGCATAAAGATTAGTGTATATATATATATTATTTATTTATTTAATTATTTAATAACCTTAAAATGTGAGACAGAACATGAGTCTTAAAATGTAATGCTAATAACAAAACAAAAGATTTTTTTAAATTATTTAAACAACTTTGTTTACAAAATCAAGGTGAATCTTATAAAACAGTGCATCCATTAAGTTTCATATCAGTGGAATCACATTTTAAAACTCCAGAACATACCTCAATAGAAAAAATAAACTTTTGTACATCTTACAGAAAATATTTTCCCTTGTGTTCAAACCCTTGCACCAACATTAACTGTTCCTTAATTACCTGTAAATAACCAACAGCCCTGCTGTTGCATCAGTGCTTGTTAAAGTGTCAACAAACAAATATGTATTACTGGTAATAAATATATGCATTGAATAAAAAACAACAATTAGTTCCATAAAACAGAATGACAGAATACAACTGGGTAACTGACCAAAAGAACAACTACAAAAATGTAAATGTCTGCTTGTTTGTCAGAGAGACAAGTGAACAGAAAGAACATGATAAACTGCATAAGAGATTAAACATGTGAGGACCTGAAAGAGGTTAAAGATATGTAAAAGAGAACAGTCGACTTCACCAAAATGTCCTCTTAAAAAGACTTTTTCTTTACTCTGTCAGCTGCCCCTGACCTGCAGGTTCGGAAGTCAGCATAGATTCTACAAAGTGCATCTATCGTAATGTTGCAGTGAACGCTATGATACCTAAATCTATTTTGTCAGAAAGCAGTTGGTTTGTTAACACTATTCACTACTAGCTGGTTAATGAATTCATTATTCAGCAACACAGTCTAAGGACAACATACTGCAAGTCTAAACTGTCTATATAGTCTGTTAAAATACTAAAAAGCCATAGTACCCCATCTTGAGAAACCTTTTTAAAATATGTACTGAGAGCTTTTGAGAAATTTCACTGGCTGATGTCAAAAGTTTGCAACCTTTTGTCAAACTGGGCTGTCAGAATTTCATGCAAGAACCTCAGTGCATGTATACTGTAACTCTGCGTAGGCATCATTAAAATACACATATTTCCGAAAAGTCATGTTTTTTTTATACAAAATGCTGATGTAAACATAAAACCTGCGACCAGTTCCCCCTGTAACAACCAAAACCTCAGGAAAACCAGCTCTCCTGAGGTTTATGTGCTTCAAACATTACAGGAAGTCAGATTAAAGGCAGCGTTCGCATTTGGCCCTTTTCAAGTCTCAGTTCCCGTCTGCCTCGTACCAACACTAACCCCCCCGCTGGCGACCACGTGGTCAGCATCAGTCTCCCTGAATCCTCTCGTAGTTACGCCTCCGAGGTGATCTCCAGCCGATGATACTGGAGGGAGGAGAGAGAAAGTGTTCTGATGAGAAGATGTGTTTTTAAAATACGTTTTTCATTCAAGGCTGTACATCCTGTAAACAAGACACATGGTTGTGTGTAATGGTTTTATCTTGTACTGACAACATTTATTGATTCATTTTTGGACTTTTCAAAACTCAGATTTCTAAAAAGTAAAAGGTATTTCCCAGCTGCATAAATGCAGCTAACAAGTAAAACGTAAAAGAAGTTAAGTAAAAAAGTAAAGCAATTACAAATGCACCAGCTGTTTCTTCCTGTTTTCAGTCTTTAAGCTAAACTAGGTTAATGATGACATAGTAAAATTAACATTACTCTGTTATCACTACACTGCCAACAACATTACATTCCCCAGGCCCTACCTGACAGGTATCATTGCCAGGACCGTTAAGATGCTGGACAGCATGAAGACGAAGCCTGGGAACCAGTCCAGGGTCCTCTGATAGATCTTGGTGAAGCCGGGGATGTAGGCCAGACCGCCTACTTTCAGAGACAACTGCAGGGCTGTGAGAGTTTTGCCTGTTGGGAAGGAGGACAGACAGGTCACATTAAAGAGAAGTTCACAGGTGAGGCGTGCGCATACATTTACTTCTAAGCTCTCACAAAGATCGATAACTGATGGAAATGCACTCACACCAAGAGTGGAAACAGAGGAGACAGCTAGCCTGACTCGGTCTACATGCAGCAAAATCCACCTCCCAGCCCCTCTAAAGCTCAGTTCACGTCATATCTCATTTGTTTAACCACTACAACCGCCAATAAAGTGTATATATACACTGTCAGTCAGCCTTTTAATGAGGGGTTATATTACAGACTGTTGTCTTGTATTGATGTACATTTTTCAACTTCCTCATACGCGTGTGTGCTAACAGTAACAGTCGAGTCTGGTGCAGTTTTTTTATTTGAGCTCTCAGACATGTGTCGTGTCAGAGCAAACACACAAGGAAAAACCCTGACAATCAATAACCTCGGGTCTGTAATCATTAGTGATTCATTACCTATTCTGTGTGTGTGTGTCTGTGTGATAGGTAGATGTCGCTCAAGGATGGAAGTCCCCTTTTGGCAATTACTTGAAAATATTACAAGACCATATTTGAAGTAACATTATGGTTAAAGACCCTAAAAGAAGCTTTTCTATACTATTTTTGGTTTTTCAAAATGAACAGAAACAGAGGTCCCCTCTTAGATAGTGGAGATATATAGTGCCATGTTGGCAGTATTGACGTGTATGTATGTATGTATGTGTGTGTGTGTGTGTGTGTGTGTGTGTGAGAGAGAGAGAGAGAGAGAAAGGCAGAACATGCTCTATACGTTGTGTCACGTTTTCGGTATAAACCAGCCTGACTGCAGGTTTCCAGTACACACCACACCTCCATGGGTACACATCCGTCTGAAAGCTGCCAGACACTGTGCGCACACAACTGAAGATGACATCTGAAGACTGTCAAGGATCGCCTCCCAATCAAAATCAATGCAGAACTCACTCACAGGTGGCTCGTCCTTCTTGATTCATTTTTCCAAAACGACACCACCTGACCTAAGTCGTTGGATCATTTTCCCCCTAACACTTGAATCTCCGATGTGTCATGCATGAGGTTGCAAATTATTCCAAATGAAATCCAAACATTTTCACGGAACTTCTATACCAGTGAACTTCATGTCTGCTTTCACCATCGTCTAAGCTATTTTATTACCTGTCAGCTGACGTAATATTACCCAACTTTCACTGAATCTGTATGCAATCAGCAGTTTTATTATTTCTGACCCCTCCGTGACTTCCTGACTGCAAACTCAACTTTCTGGAAATTTCATATCATCTTCCCTTTTTTTTCTCCTCAACTTCCCCCTGCGCTGACACTGACACACCCCAATCCTGCACCTCCATCTGATCTTTGACACCATCTGTACTAAAATGCTAAAGAAATGTTTCTGATTGACACGCATTTAAAGGAAGAGTTCATAAAATGATGATGTGTTTGGAGTGATATCTCCAAAACTTGTAATCACTTGTGGTACTGTAATCAGCACCACAAGTGAGAGGGAAAATACATGTTTTTGATTTTGGGGTGAACTGTCCCTTTA
The DNA here is from genome assembly GCA_903131615.1 of Diplodus sargus. Lineage (NCBI taxonomy): Eukaryota > Metazoa > Chordata > Actinopteri > Spariformes > Sparidae > Diplodus > Diplodus sargus. The sequence goes on along the minus strand of CAEMYA010000179.1, from coordinate 3,136,037 downwards.
AGGTGAACCGACCCTTTCATAATCAAAAAACGCTAACAGCATCTTTGTAAGAACAACTTCAAAATGATGTTATTATGTTGAAACCATCAGTCGCATGTATTTGCATAATACCGCTGTGTGAATTGAATTGTTTTTCACTGTTCAATTATCTCCGCTGTTGTCATCATTCATCCGTAGTGCTTTTACACACCTACACACACACACACACACACATACACACACACACACAGGTCACACACTCACCACATGAGGACGCTGGAACCTGCTGGGAGAGCAGGGATCTGATCGTGGGCATCGGGATGAGGGCAAACAGGTTGAGTGAGCGAGCTGCGGAGAAATGAACATTGATTAGTTTATTCTCTCTCAGGTTCAGCGCTCCCTCCACAGCGTCCTGTCGCACACCACGCCACCCACAACTGCCCCGCAGCCACTGTTTTTTACTCTGGAGAGGCAGGTCAAGTCTCTAATGGAGCTTGTTTTGTATTATCTCGCCCACGTCATCCAAACAATCAGTGTTTTCTGTTAAAGTAACACTGTAACCTGTGATATTAGCAAATATGAATGTCTGATAGCTTACTTTAGCATCCATTTGCTGTTGTGTAGCCTCCAGCTTGCGTCAAATAGCTCTTTAAGGTCCTTCAGCCGGAACAATTATGCGATTTATGTTTTAGTTTGGTTTGGAATTAACAGAAAAAAATTGGTTTACCATTTTAAAAAAAAACTTTTTAAAAAGAAGGCAATGTTTCATTGGAAGTTGTCATTTGATATAAAGCTGGCATGTCCGTACACTAAGTAATAAGCTTCTGCTAACTGAGGTCTCTAATGGAGCTAGTTTTGTATTATCTCATCCACGTCATCCAAACAGTCAGTCTTTTCTGTTAAAGTAATAATGCCTATGAATGTCTGTGACTGGCTCAACACTGTATCAATTTCACGAATTTCCAATTGTGCGCAGCTTGTGTGCTAACTTCCTTTAGCCTCCATTTACTGTTGTGTAGCCTCCAGCTTGTGTCTGCCAGCTTACTTTAGCAAAGAAAATGATGTGTTTTACATTTCTGTTTTGTTTGGAATAAACAGAAGACACAGAACTGGGTAAAAAATAAAATTAAAATAGTCATTAAATCTTTTATGAAAAGGTTGACAACACTTGATAATGAAGCTAGCATGTCTGTAAGTTAAGTGAGAAGCTTCTGCTAGCAGCGTGCTAACTTGAATCAGAGGTCTCTAATGGAGCTAGTTTGCTGCATCTTGTTTGTTTATCCAAACAACACCTGAAGCGTGTTGTTAAAAAACGGTTGGTTGGCTTCTGCTCACCATCAGTTCCTCAATGTGGTTCCTTCATGTTTACAATTTGTGCTGACCTAAATCTGTCATAGACCTGTGACCAGACGTCACCGATGACATGAAATCAGTTCCTCATTCTTCGTTTGCTGAGTCAAATCTTAAAAAAGGAACCAAATCCTAGTTTTCAGTGTTTGCTTTGATGGCAGTTTTGTAAATGAAAATGAAAAACAGTGCCTGGCTGCTATTATAAGAACCTGTTCTTCTTTATAGGGACAGCTAGTTGACAACAAAGGGGCTTCCTGCCAGCTGCAACACACGGTTGGTATTGTTTTCACCTTGTGTGTCTGTGTGTCATCATATCAGAATGTGTGTGTGCTTACTGTGCGTGCCAACCATTTTGATTATCAATCGATTATTAAAGTCATTTATCTGGCAAAAAAAACTGGTTTAAAGAGAGTTATTCTTGTTCTCCTTTTGTCTGTTTCATATAGTTGCAAATTGATTATTTTTGGATTTTTATGACTAGTGGTCAGACAAAACAACTGATTTGAAGATGTTACTTTGAGCTCTGAGGATGTGTGGTGGGGTTTTCTGGCAATTTTCGTCGACTAAATGTTTAATTGAAGAGAAAAATAACGGTTATTTCTAGTTTTTTTTTCTGTCCAGCAAATGGTTCTGACCTTTGGACAACAGAGTAACCCGGTTTAAGTTATTTTAGTATTGACATTTTACAGAGTTATAAAATTATGTTCAAGTTGTAATTTGTGGGGGTTAGGGTTAAAAAAAAAGGGTGCATATGCACCTGAAATAATGTCCGTTAGTCATGATCCATCAAACAAAGTGACTCGGGAGGTGCTTGGTCTTACCGAGGTAGAACTGGTAGGTCGTCGTGACGAAGGACATGAAGTAAATTCCAGAGGCGAACGACATCATGCCGATCAGGACGAGCAACACGTCGCTGACGCATCGACGGAACGCGATGACACCGAGGAAACTGGTGAGGAAAATCATGCAGCCTGCTGCGTTCCCATAACCCACCTGGAGGAAGAGAGACAGACATGGTGAGTATACACTGTGCTGTATACTGTATGACAATAACCACAAGTCAAACAAACAGCCTGATATTTCATCTTTCATGCATCCAAATCACAAAGTGTCACCTGAGTGGCGCTCCAGCTGAGTGGTTCTTTCATCACAAAGACGACCAGTATTTCTATGGCCCCGCCCACTGCAGACGCGTACAGAACGGCAGCTGCAAACAGCAGGACCACGTTCACTTTGTCTATGCGGGCAGGAGCCTCCACAGTGACGTCACTGGGGGCGCGAGAAAGGACATTGGAGTCCTGCTCTGGCTCTGTGTCGGGCACTTGTTTCACCTTGAATTAGACGGAGACACAGAGACATTTAACAGCTGTATGCTCATGTACAATATCACTTTCCTGCTGTGGTTGAGTGAAAGTGAAAATATGGCTGTGATGGTACGAAAATATTGAAACGTCAAGCCTGATAATGAGCATTTTTTCTGACTGAAGCCTCAGGCCAGACTCTTGTACACCAATATAACTACATGTACGGTACATTTTACACAGTGGTTAGAATATGAACACACACACACACACACACACACACACACACAGCACACCGACCTGCAGCAGGACTATGGAGTGCATGAAGGCGAGCAGGTTGAGCAGGGTGCTCACAGACAGCAGGATGGTCCCGTGCCCCAAACTGGAGCTGTACAGCAGGAACAGATGACCCGACACCAGGCTGCCCACCAGACCTGTCATCCCATACAGCAGCTCCACCTTCATCAACACCTGCACGGGACATGGATACGCATTACTTCTGTGAAAAGTTGACAGCTTCAAGAAATTTGAGATTTTTTAGTTAGCCTGTATTTAGCAGACAAATGATTGAGTTTGTGGTAATTTTCTGTAATTCAATAATGTACAATAATAAGCATTTGATGGGGCATGATGGGGTATGTCAGGGTATCAGTGTGCAGAAAGTTATGATGTATTGACAGTGAAGAGAAGGACACTAAACTATTTTGTCTTGTGGAAGGGCATTTATCACATTTTATCTACCATAAAGACGTTTGGCCTCATGGTTGATAAAATATGATTAATACCCTTCCACTAGACAAAATATGGTTTAGTGTCCTCTCTCCACTATCTATACATCATAACTTTATGCCCGCTGGTACCCCATCATACCCCCCTACAGCTGGGGCCCTCTTCAGTATCTTGGCCCCTGCCCCTCACGCATCCTGAGTCCGCCCCTGGCTACAATAACAAAGCAGAGTGTCCAGACACTTTAACTGAAGCGGCCTCACAGTTAACACAGTAATCTATATCGGTACAGTGTTTACCGACACTAGGAGCCCTGAACGCACCACCACCCTGTCACACTGACCTTGGACCGCTCCGTCGCCGTGGAGCCGAGCGACGCCAGCGTCATCACGCCGGACCAGAAGGCGCAGTAGCCGCCGGACAGCCCGAACAGAACCGCCGCTCCGTACATCACCTCCAGCGGGAGGCCGAAGAGGACCACCAGGAGCAGGACGAGCCTGGACACCAGGTACCCGCTCAGAGACACCACGATCGGGGTCCTCCTCCAGCCGCGGTCGCTCAGCCAGCCCAGGAGCATCGAGGGCAGGATCGGGGTGAACCGGATGATGAGGTTGTAGATCATGTAGAAGTCCGACATGGCTTTCTGCTGGCTGTCCCCCCTGGAGAGGTGGGCGTCGGGGTAGGTGGCGTTGGCGCACCGGTCCTTGACCACCATCTGCAGGGCGGTGTCGAAGAAGGTGCTGCCCAGCTGCTCCAGCACCAGGATGGGCTCAATGTGCCGGAGCACAGTGAAGGCTGACAGACAGAGGCTCGGCAGAACCATGACGTCACTGTGAGTTAATCAAACTTCTCACTCAGTGCAACTCAGCATATGTGGTTCTGTTGTCTCCTGCTCTGCTCTGCTCTGCTCTCTGAACTTCCACAGAGTGAGTTGCGCGCTTGAAAATAAAGCAGCGATGGAGGAAATGAAATCCTCTCACGCCCTCTTCTTCCTCCTCCTCCTCCATGTGCTCAGAGGACTCATGGGGTGTGTTCGTGTGTGTGAAACAGAAATTTGGGAAACCACCACCGTCCTCTCCTCCAGCTCCACCTCAACCCAACGGAACAGATTCTGCTGTGGTTTTTTTTCCATCTACACAATGTGCTCTTAAACACAACAGCAACCCTAGAGAGAGAAAGTAAAACTGAGCAGAGCCTCTGTGTGGTATTCAGGAAAAAAAAGAAAAAAAGCCACATCTGTTTATTTATCGCATCAACCCACCTCAGCTGATCTTGGCATACTCTTCCTGTCAATAACTTGCTGGTTTTGAAACGCTGGAGCCCAAGTTGATGCGTTCACGGTGCTTGTTCTGTATAACCAACAGACCAAAAAAGCCAAAGAGATGTGTGTGTGTAAAGATGTCAGATATGAGGAAAAAGCTAATCTTGTAACGATTAAGTCAGTAACTGAGGAGTGACTCACTGCAGGATGCACCATGAACAGTTACTTCATCAATCAGTTGATTCATGGCAGAATCAGCTGGACTCCTCTGACATTAAAGGGCCACGCAGCTGCTCAGCCTCTCTGATAACACTGACGTGACCTCAGAGTGTTGACTGACACGTTCACAACCTACGAAAGGACAAATGTGTCCTTTAAATAACCTCAATCCTGCTCCTGATCATTTCCTTAGTAGGCATGTTAGTCCATTTATTAGTTATGTCTGCTGCTAAGTGCAAATATACACTTATTTCATACAAAGGTGTGAACCCAGACTGTGAAAGGAAGCGGGAATTTATGGGAATCGAACTGGCAGCCCGCACCAAAGATTCAAAAGGTGCGTTGTTTTTCCTGTAATTTTTTGTAAATGTTTCTTATTCAATTATGAAAACGAACAAAGGAGCATTATTTGACACCTGCTCTTCTAAAGAAAACAGGTTGAGCAGGCCTGACCTGTAGATGCTGGCACATGGGCAAATTCACAACTTTGTCGGCTGGATGATTTTTTGTTTCATTTGCATTTTTTGTCTTCTAACATGCCCAGTTTGAAAACAGAACACCAACTGTTGTTCTAGAAACAGGAAGCTATTGTTTTCTATCAGAGAAGCTGAGCCCATGCACGGTCCTGCCATAAAGTTTACTGCAGTTTATGATTATTCCTGAGCCGATGAACCGGCGCCAGGCTTTGAAAGTAATACTAATAATAATGAACTTGATTTATACAGCACCTTTCAAAAAACGCAGACACATAACTGGATAAAACACAGAGCTAATTAAACAAGATCATAATAAAAACAATACACATGGAAGAGTTTAACACACATTTATAAAGCAGATACAATAACTGGAAGGTAACTTTAATGAACATGTTGGTTTTCAAAAATGATTTAAAAGATGCAGCCATGACCTCCTCAGGCAGGTCAGTCCAAAGTGTTATACTTTTGAACAACGAGAAAAGATCTGAGGATGTCGGGGTGCGAGAAGGAACACAGGATGATAACAGGTCAGTTAAATAAACATTTTTTTTAAAAAAAAGGAACGGGAATGCTTGGACTTTAAAGGAGATATCTCTGGCTCTGCTTTTTAAAAAATTATTATTGTCCTCTGTCCAAGGCTGGACCAGGGGACTGGTTTTCAAAACCTGGTACCTACATTACCCACAGTGCAACTTGGCCACTGTGGGTAATGTAGGCACCTCAATGGAGTCAGATTATATGCAGCTTCCTCTGGAGCTACAAAATACAGCAGTGCTCCTGAAGACCTGTGAGCACACTTCGAGTTGAATGTGTAAAATTGGTGGAGTTACCCTTTAAGTAAATCATTTTTACCCTTGTTGTGTAGTGTTACACAAATCCTCACTTTGGAGGGGTGACAACCACACAATGTTTAGTTTTTTATCACTAAAGGACAGCGACAGTGTACGTCAGAAGTCCAATCTTTTGTTAAATCACACGTAACACTCTTAAAGGAAGATACAGCCTCCAGTGTGTACGAGTCAGCCGCTGAGAAACAATGCATCCAACAGCAAACACTGCAGATGAACCAAAAACACGACCGCCGTATTAGTTAAAACACACATGAATGAAGCACTCAGCAGTCCCGCGTGTACAGGTTTTGTTTTTAATGAGAAAATATTCATAATATGTATAGTAGGTGTATAACTGTGAGCCTTACATGTGCTATAAAATAACAAAGCAGAGTATGAGCATTACAAGTGGTTAACATAGGAACAGAGGCTATACTGTGTATACTGTATAATAGGATTGCTTCATCACACACAGACAGTGCGAGTCCCACACTGCAGCTTCTGCGGGCAGAAAGAAAAAAAACAAGCTACCAGCATTTCAAAAATGATAAATAAATCACCTCTGCACCACGGATTCAAACAACAAAAGCATCATAATAATAATAATGATAATAATAATAATAATAATAATAATAAATCACACTGTTTTATCTCGTCTGCGGGTGCACGGTTTCTGTAGCGTTTCTTTAATGAGAACTGAAAATGACTTTGGGGGTTTTTATGTAACAATTAGAGAGTTTTTACGATGTGAGGCTGCAGCTACAGTACAGGAGGGAAGCAGCCGTCTGCTTAAAACTCGAATCATGCTGCGGATGAAGCGCAGAGAGACACAGCGGACGCTCAGGTGGCATCCAGAATAGGCCACTGTGAAACTATCATTCATTAGAAAGGATCTGCACCTGACATTCATCCTGAAAAACAATGTCTTGATTCCTCTAAAACGTGAGGATGCATCAACATAGCAGTAAAGCAAGCACTTTTAATACTGTCTGACACCTCAGATCATGTTCCTGACCCCTGGACAACACACTACACTAAGTTAACTGTCCCTGGCACACCTTCTGCTGCACCACAAAAACGTCTCATAAAAATGGACACTAGTCCTTTAAATACTTTCATCATTTTATATATTATTGCATGTGTATTAGAACAATTACAAGAACGATTCTGAGGAACCAGTGTGGGCTTTTTTGTTTAGGGGGGAAACGGACGCATGACGAGAGGCACGAGACCTTGGTTTTCACTTCTGGTTAGTGAGGTTAGTGGCACTGCGTTTTTCCCTCAGAGAGCATATCACAAGAGGTAATTAAATAAAAGTCGGAGAATTTTATGGAGAGAAACTCGTCATGCGCGCAGGATGGGACTGTCCCAATAAATACAAAGGACAGTTACTGTTGTCAAGGGGTTAGTATGTGTCAATTCTTTGTTTGTCATATGTTGTGCTCAGTGTACAGTTATATATCAGGCGTTCGGCCGGTGAAGGTCAGTGCCTCGCTGAAGGACACTTGAACAGGCCTCGCTAACAGATGTGGTGATCACAACTGGAATCTTCTCTCACCATCCTCCTAAAAAATAATCTCAAAGGCTTCAATAAAACAAGCTAATAAAGGAGTCATTTTGCTACTTTTCAGCTAAAGTGGTTCAAAAGTCCGGTTTGTTGACAGATTTCTACTTTGCATTATTGTATAAGGACAGTTCTGGAGGCTCCAGGGATTGCTTGATGATTTTGTGTCAATGTCTTTACCAAGGCCGATCATTGGCTCTGCTATGAGTGTTTCCCACAGACCTGTACCTGTGGCGAGCATTAAGCAAGCCTACAATCACTGCATTTACAGGAGGATGTGCAGTAACACCTCTCTCTGCAAAGCATGTGTGGTTGACAATAGAGGGGGGAAAGAGAGAAGGTTAGTTAATTGATCTTGGACGGATTAAAAAAAAAAACAACAACTATAAAATGCTTAAATGGGTCGCCAAATATAAGTTCATATATAAGTCTACGTGTGGGAAACACTGGATTTAGCATTTTTCTGATTTTCAGAATCTGTATTTTTTGTGTGATTACTGATAAGATAAATGTATTTGAAAATGCACTACTTTGGCTCTGATGCGGCTGCCTCTGTTTGTCTGTAGCCACATGTAACCAGTAACCATAGTTCAAATAAATGTAGTGGAGTAAAGAGTGCAACATTTGCCTCCTAAATGTTGTGGAGGGGAAGTAAAAAGTTGCGCCAAATGGAAGTAGAAGTACAATCACCTCAAAATTGTACTTAAGTATTCTATTCTAAACGTTGACTGTATGCACTGCTAATGTATATCGGTTTCCATTATTAGTTATCGGTCTCTTTGAATAATCTAATCTAATAATCGGTATTAGTATCATATCAGATGATCCTTAATGTTCACTGTTTTATTTTGAAAGCTGAACTTTGTTTGCTACACCTGGGCGATCCACAGTATCACCACACTCATAGAGGCCTGTAATGCGGCAATTTTTTCGTTTATCTAACAAAACAGAAATTAACATCGTCCTGCAAAGTCAACGCTATATTAAAAAAACAAAACATGACAATCTCAACTCATCAGAGACGTTCAGCGTGCTCTTGTATTGTCGTGTCCCACTGATAGTCAGTTGCCTTCTCCTTCCTGCATGTTGTGTGCTTGTTTCAGGTCAGGGAAGGAGTGTGATGTCATGCACACAGTCAATACTTCTTAAACAGACTTAAGAGCGCAGTCTGACTAAATAACAACATTCTGTTTTGGTATAACAATGTTTTTTGTTTTTTTTTTCTATAAAAAGCTCTTTTCGATATTTCTCATCAAAACTTTATCCTCAGCTAGCAAGGTAGAATAGATACAAGAAAAGCAGCCGCCCCGCTGGAATCTCAACATACATGTTCATATATCAAATACACAGTCCTACCTCAGTATAATACACCAAAACGACTGCTTACATCAGAAAGCACAGGTCAACAAAAGCGACGTAGCCAGAGACGGTAAAATAAGTGATTTCTTAGAATATAAAACCCCCGACCCAGCCCTTTAATGGACACACACGCTGACCGAAGTGACGCAAACATGACCCACAGTTAGCTTTCCTCTTTCCCCCTTTGTTGTTTAAAACTCCCCCTAATTGAACTTACAGCACTTCATAGACGTGAAATCACTGAAGAAAAAGTGTTTTATAGGCTTTCTATCTAATGTGGCTGCGTATTTTTCTCTAAGGTCTACAGGAGAAGATAAAATACATCATACATATCGTGCATCCTGACAATTACTGACTGGTCTAAGGCAAAGTTGAAGAACATGATGCTAATGTTGCACATTTCCTCGCTAGCATTCAATAAGTTCCGAGGTTGCTGACCCCCGAGTCGGCACTTAAGATTTAATACAGATGCTTGAAAGGACTGCGAAAGCGCCAACCAGCGCGTTATATGTGTGTGTTATTTGTACTGTGGTGTACTGTGGCACTGCAGGACGCAGACAGTAAAACTGAGGGTGATGCTCCGAGTCCCAATCGGTTCAAAGATCGCAGCCGGATTCATGCAGCATCATCAAATCCAGGTGAAAATGGATGTCTGGGTGTGTGGTTAGGCCTCGTTTTTCACTTCTTTCTTGAACAACTTTCAGTCCAAAGGTTATCCATAGTCACTCTGCACACACCTGCTTGTCTTTTTTTCCACACATTTTCAAGATGACAGGGGTTATTATCAAGCACTCATTGCCAAAACCATCATCATATAAGTCTCAGGCAACCTTTCAAAATAAACTCTGTAGATCTCAGCCCATATTTCAATTTAAAAACAATTACAGGTAAATGTAAAATCCTATGAATATTGAAGTCATTCAGCGTCTACCAACTAGTAAAAACCTTTCATCCCAAGTACACTTCTGTCCAGCGCTCTTAAACCACCAATGAAACCTTTCAAAGTGTCTCTTCTTTCTCCAAACTCAGCTCAACACTTCAAATGTCTCTCACATACTCAGTCACTCAACATGCTGCTGCGCCTTCAATCTTCAGGTCCAAACACCACAGCTCGATGCCTCTCCCCGATGAGCCCCATTGGTCGAGCCAGTGGGTCATGTGATCATCAGAATACTATAAGTAAAATAAATACTGTTTCCTTTTCCCTCTCCCTCATCCTTCGCTTCCTTCTCCTCTCCGCTCGGTCCCTCAACTGTCTCCGTCAGGAGTTGTTTACTCCTCCTCCTCCTCCTCCTCCTCCTCCTCTTCTTCCTCCTCCTCTTCTTCCTCTCCTTCCTCGTTGGCGTAGATCCCGGCTTCCCACTTCCGCGCCATGTCGCTTTTCCTCCTGGTGACACGAGTGGCCTCAAGAACCTGTCAGTCACAAAACAGCTCATCAGATGCACGCACAGTCAATGTGAGAGAGAGAGAAAAAACGTGCTTTACATCACAAAAAAAAACAAAAAACACACCACAGTGACTTCAACATGGCATGCCGTGTTTGTCAAAAACTGAGGGAGCGCTTGATTGAACCATCCCGCAGTAGAGCTTTCACGGCTGCTGACCAAATAAAGCAATAGTCCACCAAACGAAGCGCACCTGCAGTATTTGACAATAAAAACTAATTTCACTCCATTTCAGGGGAAAGTTCATGCTTGAAAACTGGTTCCATGTTTCATATTCTCTTTACACCTCTCATGCCATCACACACAGTCACACACACGCTTAGAAACACTCGAGTACATCTTCACACAAAGGAAAGACGGCAGGAATTCAGGCTGGAGGTGATTACACTGAGCCCACTCAAGCTTCAAGCTTCGAAGCTATTGTAACTAGAACTTCCAGTCAATGATGATAACACAGACATCCACCACAAGTGAGCACGACTCACTGATAAAAAAACACATAGGTTTCAGCAGTCATGATATGACCGTATTATCCAACATATACACATGTATAACATTTAGACTGTTACTTTTCCTGTCCAAAATGGTTGGTTAACTTCATATTTTAATGGTCCCATATTGTAGAACATTTGATTTCCAAGTCTTTTTATTTATAAAGCAATATTTTGGGATTATCTATACACTCTTTGCACTGAGAAATGCACATAGTCCGCACTCAGAAACTGTTCATTTAAACAAGCCATCAGGACATCCGTAAGTTTGTGATGTACATTATGTGAACTACGCTTCAACAGAGCGTTCAGTGGGAGGGTGAATAGAGGTGCTGCAGCAATAGCCATAAGAGAAATGCAATGTGTTTTTTAAACATTAAAGCATGTAAACATTTTCTAGAAGATGGAAAATACGAACATGAAAATGAACACAGTATGGGACCTTCATTACTGTATATTTCCCCATATATTCATTGTATTGTCTGGTAAAAAAAAGTCAATATCTGAGGTTTATATCCAACGTTTACAAATGTGTAAACCGTAGACCATCCAAAATGTTTGATTACATTCGTATCTTAAAGTAACTTTGTGATATGTCATTAATTCCTTTTTACTATTTGTAAGTAGCACAGTTTTTTTTTTTTGTCATGAATGCTGTACAGGATATGTTTCGCATACAGAGGTCAAGTGCATGACATTGTGCAGGATTTGGGGTTGGGGTGGAAGGTCAAAGGTCACAACAAATCCATGGACAAGCACATGCAGCACCAACACCACAGAGCAGAACAGTAATGCAGTGAGACCACAAGCAGACCTGGGACCAGATAAAAAAAAAAAAAAATCTTTCACATAATCCATCAGGTTTTGGGTTTCAAACAAAAATAATACACCCCGATCTATATTTTCTGGACCGCTTTCACGTGTGGGAGACTGATGGAAGTGACATAGTTTGTGTGTCTTACTGTTGACTCATCTACACTCAATGGAGAGCGAGAAAGTGATTGACAGTGGGAATTTCCACTCTTGTGACACATCTAATATAAACTTTCTCTTCTCAATCATCCCAATTATCCAAACAAATGCCATGAATAGTAAAACAGGTCCAAAAAATACAAAGAATTTCCCTACTGGCAACTCTCTCTTCAACCTTGACAGAAACATTTCCACTATATTCAGTAACCTATTCATTTTCCACTTGAGTCTGACCCAGGTCTGTCAGTAAAGGCAGTGAACAGAGGGAACAGGTACCTCATTGGTTACCTCGTTAGCCAGCAACAAACGGGCATACTGACCGACCAGCAGGAGAGAAGCAACAGTACATACAGTCAACATATGTGATGTCATCATGAATGAACAACAACAAGAGCAACAATAACCCTGCTGCACATTCAGTTCAATATCTTGAAAAATGAATGATTAGATAAATATGAATGAAATGTAATAGTTTCTTCTGTAGTATACGATCTGTCGGTGGTTGTTTGTCCGCAAGTGTATCCCTGCTAGTATGTTAATGTTAAATCTATTGTATGGGAGTGTATTGTGTGTATGAATTAATAACAGGAGGTTATGAAACTTTTTTTTATTAACAATATAACTGTTCTTTGTAGCCCTTTAAGGAAAGTTTAGTCTGCCAAAATTCAATACTTCCTCTCAAGAGGGACCTAATTCTGAACAGTGACACTTTGCCAGAAGTAGTCTGGCCCTGAAAAGATGCATTCACATAGAAAGAATGAGAAAAGATGAAGTCAGGATAGAATTCCCCGAGCTTCTGTGCCTAACTTTCATTTTCGTTTCCTGCTTCAGGCGGGGGAATTCCCTTTGGTGTTGTACACTATTTGCTAATGCCCGCAGGCCATGGATGGAGGCGTTCAACCGTGTTGACATTAATAAATCGCAGTGAACCGCAAAAGTCAAACAAGCGCTTAATTATGTGTGATAAGCTGTGCTCACCTCTGAGCAATTACTGAGAGGCTTTTTTCTATGTTTATGCTACAAAATCTCTGTTGTGTTTTAGTTGATCGAGACGGATCCTATAGCTTTATTTTCAGCTGCTGCTCATTAAAAGTGTTACCTTTGTAAAGTATTACCTGTGTAAATCCATAAAAAATGCATTTTTTTGTGTTTTATTATTGCAGGAATCTAAAATTGCTAGCTTTTAATGAACTTATAGATGGGAAACAAGTCTTCCTTTCTCTCTGATAACCCCAGGTGGTTCAGGTTTAAATACTTACACTGTTGTCCTCCAGCTTCTCCCTCCTCTTCACCTTGTGTGTTTCATAGTCTTCCATCAGTGTCTGCATGAAGTTTTTGGGCCGTGATCCTCCAGAGTCCTCGCTGCCGGCATCAGACAGGGCTCCCTCTGAGGGTGAGGGTGAGACGGGCTGTGCAGGACGAATCTTTTCGATCTTCCCTGAACATTACAGAACAAAACATAGAGTAAGGTTAGATTAGCACAGGTTCTGCTAATAATATTAATGATGGCTGCATTCCATTTAGATTAAGCAGGTGTCACATACAGGGACCAATCAAAAAACAACCTTAAGAGGCAGTACAGTTACAGAACGAACTAACCTGGTGCTGTCCTCGCTGTCAGAGTGAGTCTGGCTGGCAGGCTGTTGCTTTTCATCTTATCGGCTGGGGAAATGGTTGGCCGCATCCCCGACCTCACAAGACCATGACCGCTGCTGGAGGCGCTGCTGGAGGTGTTGCTGGGGCGGACGGCAACAACTGGCTGCGTCTCCCTCTGTTTCTTCAGCTCCTCCTCCCTCTGCTGAGCAGCTCGGATCTCCTCCTCGATCATCGACAGAGTTCGCTGCTTCTTGGAGCGCAGGCGGAACGGGCCGCTGGCTGGCTCAGCCTCAGGGGCTCGTGATGCTGCCGCCGTGCTGCGCAGTTCGGCCGCCTCCGAGTATTTGCTGAAGTAGCTGAACTCTGATTTCTCTGGGCTTGGAGGAGAAGGGGGGCGGTAGACTGGGGTTGGCCTTGGAACTGGAGTTGCTGCGGCAGAAGCCGGAGCCGGAGCTGGAGCTGGGGCTGGGGCCGAGGAGGCGAGAGCTCTGGCGTAAGAGGACTGGATTTTGATCCTGGGGCCTCCATCTTTGGGTCTCTGTGGTGGCGAGATGGGCTGAGAAGGAGGTGGAGAAGGCGTCTGGAGGTGTGGCTGTTGGGCTGGACTGGAGGGCTGCTGCTGCTGCTGAGCCTGCTGTGATTCTGATGTCTTCTCTTGGTAAACGACCCTCACCTCTGACCGTCTCTCTGGCGGAGGGGACAGGCTGGATGGGGCAGGACTGGAGGACACAGGTGATTGGAGACTGGGAGCTCCACCAGAAGACACAGGAGAAGAAGAAACTGGCACTGGGCTGTTTGTAGAAGCTGAGGATGGGGACACGGGGATGCTCAGCTGTGAAGAATTCAAGTCACATGGCTGCCACTCGTCTCCATTCTGAGCCGCCAGGGCATTCTGGATGGCGTTTTGGACGAGTACCCCTGCGTGGTACTCCAGCTCGTCTTCTGTTGGACCGCCGCTGCTCTGTCCATTGACTGGCGTGGTGGGCTGAGGGGTGGGCGGTGACACCGGGGTGAGTGGCAGCGGGGTAGGTGGTAGCGAAGCCCCGCTGTCGGATACATTATCCAAGCTGAGCACAGTCGTGTCCTGAGAGCGGACAGACAGCTCGTCTAATCCTGAGTCGGATTCCTCCAGGTGAAACGACGGATGGAAGTGGCCCTTCCCTTCTTCCTCCTCACGCAGGATTGTCATAACAGCTCGTGCACAAGTAAATTCCCCTGCCAGACCTTCATCAGACCAGGTGACGTGACTATCTCCTGTTTCTGCAAGAAGGTCACTGCTCCCCTGGCTGCCCCTGGTTACGGTTTTCGAAAAGGGTTTGGCGGAGTATATGTGAGGAGCTACATCTCTCTTGGTCGTCTCCCCCTGCAGAAACTGCTTCCTGGCAGATGAGAAGTCGATCTGCTCCTCCACAATATCCACCTTCCTGTTTAGCTCCTCAAAGGTCACCGCGGTGGGAGGACCTGACACCTTTGGCTGCAAATAGAAGCAGAAAGTTAGAGGAAAAAAAAAGTAAGGAGAGAACTTAACATTCTTCTGCATTGTTTCCAAATGGTACAGAGCCTGTGTGTGTGTGTATGTGTGTGTGTGTGTGTGTGTGTCTGTTACCTGTGTGTATGGATAAGTCTGTTTCTGCTGTTTCCTCTCCTGGTATTTCTTGAGAGACTCGAGCTGCTCTGTGTCCAGCTGTTCTTCCAAAGGAACCTTGAATTAACCAGCCAAAGAAACACTTAATCAGTTTTGTCAGGAAGTCAATAGAGTTTAATTTCCAAATGAAGTTTAAATGTGAGGCTACCTCCTGAGGAGGGTTCCACCAGCGCTGGGCAATCCCAGGATTTTTCTTCACTGCCTGGTCTTTGATGAGCTCCTGACGCTCACGCTCCAGCTCCTGAACCTGACAAACAATGAGAAGAAAAGTATATGAATATCCAAAAAGAGCATTCACAACATTGTTGCTATTAGCATTAGCATATTAAGCATTTGAAGTCACTTTGCCCCTGCACATCAGTGTCTTTCAGTCCAATGAGGCCTGCTGACAGGCTTTACATGCGCCATCACCTTGCCAAGCAGGGTGTGTTGCCCTCGAGCCAACCATGTTCTACCCGCCAACTCTAAAGAAGGATCATTTTCAGCCTGACTCGACTGAAAATAATCTTGTTCTCCGGGGAAATTTCTAACTAAAAGCGACCACAACTGCCCTTGTGGGCACTGCTGTCGCATGATGTGCTTGTGTTACTTCAGGTTAACTGATGACACTCTTTCCGTTTCAACATTTCTCCCTTTTAGGCTGTAATTTCTTGATTTCATGATTTGATTTGCAGTGCGCTGTGCTATGGACAGTATAAGCTGTGATTTGGGACCAAACACACAAACATTTTACTTAATACTTTACCTAAAAAGAACACAAAACTCTGAAATTAAGCCTTTCTTTTAAACTTTCAGTCAAAGTCAACATATGTGGATACAATGTAATTTTCTTCTCTCCTCAAAAAGTTCTGCTATCATGTTTTTTTCTTTTCTACTATGCAGGATTCTCGTAAAACAATGTATAGACTTATATACATACATATATACAAAGACAACCTCTCTCAATCATCACTTATGACTCGCTAGAAGTGTGTGGTGGTGTCTGTATCTGCTGAGACCCTTCCCTCTGCTTTCTTACTCTATGAATTATTTTATTTTTTTCCTGTCCTCCAGATGTTTCTGGGAGTCAACGATGCTGGAGGAAGATTGTTGTATCTCATTCCCAGGACGTCAAATACCACCGCTATGGGTGAGGGGCTCAATGATATTAACACTATCAATAATAGAGGTAGTTATCATTCTTTTGAATGCTAATGTTTCATTTTCAAGCTTATCTTCTCATAAATTAGCCGGTGTTCTCATCTTGTCCAACACAACAAAGCAAACAGTTTATACTTTGTGACAAAAGGTACCAATCACTGTCAGACTTTTAAAGGAACTAACTGAAGTAAACCTTAGTTTAGGGAGGTTTACGTTAAACATATTTGGTAGAAGTTACTCAAGAATACAAATAGAATAGAATTGCACCCAGATTTCTATTACCCTGAGTCTAGATTCACACTAACAGAGCTGGTGTGTTGTTGTTACAGCTGACACATTATGTAACTGTCATTTACCTCCTCTGTGGGTCGCCTCCTCGTCACCCTGACCTGCTGCTCCTCTCCAGGGGTGAAGAGTTTCGCCGGCCGTCTCTCCTCCTGAAACGCTCTCAGCTCAAACTTGGCCCCGCCGCGCCCCGACTCCTCTCCCTGCACGTGTCCGTTGGTCTTCACAGCCGGGTCCTCCTGGTGGAGGAACGTGGTTTGTCGTTGCCCCTCTACAATGATTGATTGGTGATTGACAGGAGAGGAGGGCGACATGAAGACAGAAGGAGAGTTTCCGTCGATGCTGATTGATCTGGTGTGTTCCGACGGAGAAGAGGTTCCGTTGGTGGGTGTTTCTGAGGCGGCGTCTAAAACCTGATCCAAGTAGCGGATCTCCTGTAGACACAGCAGATTTACCGTGCGTAAAGCTACTGTACTATAATGTTCATCATAGTCCTCCTATTCTTACAAGAAAGACATAATATGCAGATAAGATGACATGTTTGTCAGATGCTAATATTACTAAAAGAACAAAAACGGAAAAAAAGAAATAAAGAATTTCGAAAACCATTATCTCAAGAGAAAATTACAGAAAAACTAAACAGAAACTGAACAGCTGAGCTAGCTCTTTCTCAGACAACCCTGCATACCTGCACCACCTCGTTGTCAGGAGTCTCCACCTTCACACCAACTGCATTGTGGGCTCGGTTGCTGGGGCTGCTGAGGCAGCCATGTTGGATCTGCTGGCTCTCCAGTTCCATAGTTGCAGGCCTGTCAGTGATAACGCTGACCGATTCCTGGAAACTGACGCTCTTCAGGGCTCGCTCTCTTGGTACTGTGTCACTGACATCCTCGGCTGCCCGCCACGATTTCTGCGTCAACAACCAAACAAAAGACACGAGGTTTAGAGATGCTGCACGGAGAGGCTGCACACTGTCTCATGATCAAGACAATGTTTGCTCAAAGTGGAATTTAGAAGAAAACCTGTCAGACTCTCTAAAAACACACACACACACACACACCTAATACAGACACTAAATCTGTCTGTCTGCACTGCAGCAGTACAGTGAGTTCGAGCTCTGCAGCAGCAGGAGTCTGTGCTGACTGGTTTCAAACACTAGGGGGCACCAGGTCCAATGCTGCTGCTTCATGACAGACAAGAAACATAACAGTTTTGTTCCTTCAGTATGCTGAACAATCTTAATATATTTCCAATACAGTCACTTCATGTCTCTCATTTCTTCTTTACAGTTAAACTGGCAGGTGGTATGGTGGATATTCCATTTTCTGGTTCTGGAGAAGAGAAAAGCTCCCCATTTCCATTGAAACTGTCTTTTTCTCCTCATGATTTAAGACCTGAGTCAGATGGTTCTATTAACCATCATTCGACACCTTCACCATAATACCTACTGTGCATTTAGTTTGTCTGAATCACTGGCACGTCACCAAAGATACTTCAGGTTCTGTAGCTTTAAAGATATTTCAAGTTTTATAGCCTCTCATTGTCCCTGTTACGCACATTCACTCCTTGTATCTTCCCATCCTCAGCCGTTCACAGAGCAGTTCCGCTGATGTGTTTCTGGATTAAGTGCCTGGCTCAAGGCCACATCATCAGTGGTTGTTATGAGAGGAGGGAATAGGTCATAGAAACCTACATTTCCCTGCTGAGTTGGTCACACAGCCTGTAGACACTGGCATGATAACTGATAATAAGGTGTCAAAATGGGATAATAATGGCTTCTAAATGAAATCTACCAACTGTCTTTAAAACATTGCATTGTGAACAAACACAGGTGACTTTTGTTCATAAAAAGAGGAACAGTTTTGTCCAGTGATGTCATTCTAATGCTGACGAACAGTAGTAGACAGAGTTCCTTATAATTGTTACATCATCACTAAAGGGTGACCCGTATGAAGCCATAATCCCCAGTTAACGCAATACTGTGATTTTGACTTCTTATATCCCTATTTTGACAAACCATGCTGATGGTTTTCTCAGTGGCTATTGTTATTAAAGTTGTAATTCTGTTCAAACATCTCTTGCTTTGTGAAATAGACGTTCACCACACTTACAAGAACATTGTGCTTAATCGATTGCTATCGTGATCTGAAGATTCGAGGGGTCACAGTGTTAGATTCTGATTCAAAGCTTGCGTGTAAGCTGTGAACTAGAATCTAATCGGATCGCTTAATTTAGCGTCCAGGTAAACTGCTCAGTTGGAATCTCTAATCAAGAATGGCCGCAGTCAGACTGAAGAAATACTGTCCGTGTAAACACAGCTAGTGTGATTTATCCAGGGAACATATTTACATAGTGGGGTGAAGTGTCTGGTCAGAGGACACGTTCGTCTACACACTGGCATGCAGGGATCAAACCTGTGACCTTCTGTTTTTTGTGAACCGTCCATCTGACACATTCCAGGCCAACCGTTAAGCAAGAAGCTGCATTTACACACTCCTGTCTTTATTGATCTTCATGCTACCACTAACAAATACTCTATTGGCTTCCTGTTTTACTGCTCCGCACCCATTCCACCTCTGTTCCAAGGATGTGTTTAACTTCCATGAGGCGTTGTTGACCTCAGTCTTTGTAACACGTGAGAGTGTGTGTGGAGATTTAATGAGGAGCACTTCAGTGAATTGGAACACTGTTCAGTTTAAGCACACATGGCCATAATGAGGAAGTATTTGCTTTTGACCCCTCTCAGACACACCACCAGACTGCCTTTTAACGATAAACATGGGGCGTTTCTGCACTTAAATCAGCAGAGGAGTTCAGTCGGACGGCTGGCCTTAAATCTCGATCGTTGCTTTTCCCTCTCTTTTAAGTTTCTTGCTCACTGTCTCTTCTTCCACTGAATCCCCTGTCTCCCTCTTTTACTGCTCTTTCCTTCCTCTCTTGCTTCCTCTCTCCTCTCTGGGATTGTTCCACAGTTGTCAGTGAGGTCACACGGTGGATTATAACACCCTGCCACTCCTCAAAGAGCAACACTCTTCTCTCTCCTCCTCTGCGCTGCCTTCATTACTGTCCTCCTCCCTCCAATCCTCACATCTCTTGTTTCTACCGCGAGGAAAAAAAATGTGCTCTGAGGGCATTTCAGTGACCCATCTGGCTCAGTCACATGCGAATTCCTCACTTAATACTGTCTCAAGAGTTATATATTTCAGAAAAAACACATCCTCTTAAAGGAATACCTCACGGACATCTGGTTCAAGACTACTGTAAACTCTGTGAAATCTTGATGTACAAAATCATTATAGCTTTTCAGTTTCAAGGTGGTTTTAGAAATACAACTGAGCCTATTCTTATACAGAAAACTGGGCTGTTCTCAACAGTTTCTTCTTTGTTCATGTTGACGTTTGAAATCTAAATCAACATTTGAATGCTGTGCAGCTTTCTCTCTATTATTAGCTTGTTTAATCAGTGATTCTGCAATCTCACTCCCAGCAACAAGCTACCAACGCTTTGGTTTAGAGGCTTCCAATCCAAATTGTCAGTATTTGACAATTGTGGAATAAGACTGAACAATCAGCTATCATTCCCCAGAATTGCTGACAGTGTGGACATCATTTTGTACATTTGCTCATCTACAGTTTTGATGTTGCTAAAAGTGTTATAAAAAATTGATATATTTATATATTAAGTTTATATCAAGCTTTTAATGTCTGACAGGGCCTAATACTTATTTTTAATTTAGATGTTTTTGATCCAGTATACAGTATATGTGATACTTCTTATTGTACTGTGAAAAATATTATGTATCTGCATTCGCTTTGCTCTTGACAATCCATTAAAATCCAATGATTAACTTTATTCAAATTGAGGATTTTGCTTGAGGGTGTAAGAGTCATAAAATTTGATGATTTGAAACTTCATTCGGAAACCTTAAAGGATAATTTCACCTCAAATTGTAAATTCAGTTATTATCTACTGACCATCATAGTGATGGAAAGTCAGTTAAATTTCTTGGTCTGTTAAACATTTTTTTAAACACCACAACAAAACATCCTTGCAGCACTCTCCAACTGAAGTGGATGGGGACTTGTTTTAAAAAAGAAAAAAAGAAAAAACAAAACATAAAATGACTCTATACACCTTGTTGGAGCGTAATCTGTATCTCCATTAGCCCCAAGATCTCCAATTGATTTGAAAAGCTGTTATTTACACCCTCAACACAGAGTCAAGCTCGTGAACCCACTTCAGTAAAGAGTTCAGCATACATAAGGGTATAAATAACATATTTTTGAGATCAATTTGAGATCTTGGGCCTTCCAGAAACATCAGACAACCATTAGGCGGGCATTTTATCTTATCTTATTTGATTGTTTTGAGTTGTTTTATTTACCTTTTAAAACATCATCTACGTCAGATATTTAGGGGAATGCTGCAACACTGTTTTGTTGTGAAGCTCCAGAAATGTTTTGTGGACTACAAAACGTCACCTGACTTTCCATTGGCATGAGGGTGAGCAGATAGTTACTTTGTTGTTAGGAGGACTTATCCTTTAATAGACACTTAAAAAATGACATTGGGTACAGCACTACAGAAAACAACCAGAATACCAATTACAAAGATGGAAAAGAAAAAGGAGCCCATTGTTGCACTTAGTGACTGTCAGGTGATCTCTGGGGGGTGAAGCATCAGAAGAACGAGAGCCTACACCCCTGCTAGCACCTCTGTGAGCATTTTGTAGTTTGGGACAGTACTGATTTGAGCTAAATGCTAGCATGCTACTATGTCAACAATGACAATGCCAATGAGGAAGACCATGTTTATCTTAGTTTAGCGTCTTAAGCCTGAAACACACCGGGCCAACTGTTGGCCATCCGAAGCATTTGGGGAGACTTGGATGAGTTCAGGGACAAATCTCTTTGGTGTGTTCAGCTGCGTTGGAAGCTTTTGGAACCACGCCTCTCAGTCTTTGCAAGTCTTCAACTTGCAAAGACTGAGAAGGTTGGCTGTTGGCCGTCTGAGTCATTGGATTGTCTGATTGGTTGTGTGCTAGCTATATGACCATTCTGATTGGCAGTGCGCTAGTGAATCAGCGCGGTGTGTGGGAGGGGCTGAAAACTGTGTGCGCTTTGTTTTTCTATGCACCCCGTTTCGTCATTTCCGGTTTTCATGTTTTGGAGTACTGGCACGAGACTAATGCCACCCGCTGTTAAGGAGACTTATTGCATCTCGCGCAAGCGCAGAACGTACACGCTACTGTGGTGCGGGCAGCATGACGAAGCAGTACGTTCAATGCAACTTTTCTGCTGAACGGGTCTGAGGAGAGGCAACCGAGTGGTCGGATAAAGGCAGTTGGCCGTTGGTTTGAGTCTGGGCGGTGTGTGGGGGCCTTTAACGATTCTAACATTTGCTAATTAGCACAAAACACAATGCTCATGCTAATGTATTTTTCTTTTAGCTCCAGTGTTTTGTCCACTTCCTTTGTTTTCCTCTCGCTCTCCCGCACTCTGCCCTTTAGCAGGTCAAATGATTTTCCACCCAGTTAAGGATAATAGCGATCAAGTGAGGACCAGATGTCACTCTTATTTGATCAGACAGACGAGGGTGTTCGTCTTGGTACGTTGGACCCATTGTGTGCTGTATGTGCGTTCATATTAAGGAATGTGTGTGAGTGTGTGTCCAGCAGGCAGGACAGTACAGAGGGGGAGGATATCCTGTTACTGCCTCAGGAAAACAGTACTACAGTACAGGAATGTCTCATATGCAATGCTATTCTGCTACACACACACACACACAATAGACAGAGTGTGTAGGAGACTAGGTGTGCAGCAGTGCATGGCAGTGTAAGCGTGTCCTTTCAAGTGTGTGTATTCACGTGTGTGTATCTGACTCTCACTGAGGTGAGCTGACATTCCAGGCATAACTGGCTGTCCTCAAGGCTCTGACTCTAATGCTTGTGATGAGGGACGCTGTACACTCTGTCTAGAGCAGCAACGTGTGTGTGTATAAGTGGAGGAAGAAATAATCTAACGTTAATGAAAAAGCTGAAATTCCACATGATTTATTTGACTGTCTGGAGGTATCAGAATGCGTTTCTACCTCTGGACCACAAGTTCAGCCTCCATTAGCATGTACACGCACATAAATGTCTATGTTACACTGACAGTGTGAAAGTGAGAACAGTGCCACACGCTCACCGACATGGTGCACCAGCTGTTTTGGGGTTTTTCCAAAAAAGGATGGAGAGCTGAGGAAACTCTGCCACTGCTAGCACAGGAGCTTTGGACCAGGATAGGCCATGGCTAGCTGCTTAGCATGCTTGCTTCAGGAGATATCTCAACCAAATTCTTATTTCTTCACATTTAAGTTTTAATTGTACTCTATTTATTCTTATCAGTTGTTTCCCTTACTAAAATCTTACACATTGCACCTTCTATTATGGGATTATTACAGGATAATGTTAGTTGGGTTTTGGGGAGAAAGTTTAGATCCCAGTTAAGATTAAGATACTATTTTATGGCCTGGATTTGGGTTTACAGCTAGGATTAGGGGAGGATTAGGCTGCTTAAATCTGAGTCTAGGGTTAATAATCTAATTAGGATTAACTGAGTTTGCTGTACTACGCGCTGTGTTGGTTTTGTTTTTTTGTCCGGATCAATGACTTAAGAAGAAAAAGAGCAATTCCCCGTACTAAACAGACACAATACAGTTAGGTATGTAACTGGGACGGTTGATATCATAAGGGGTGGGAAGCAATGAAATCATAGGAAAGTCATGACAAGTATAGTGATACAGTCATGAGTCTATCTGAGTCAGCTAACTATTACTGTGCTCTGTGTAAATGCTGTCTCATTCTCCGCCTGTCGCCATTCCCATCACATCTGGAAATGCTTACGCTCTGACTGTGATGCACAAAACCCACAAACACATGCACATGCACATGCACACGCACGCACACATAAACACACACACTTTAATCATACACACTCGGCTGCATGCCACGCTCGCTGGGGGGGTTTGTAAACCCGAACACATTTACCAGAATATGAATCCTCCCTGACTGGAAGTAAACACACATCCTTGGTATCCCTTCTATCTTTTGGCTTCTCGCCGCCTCACACAAACATATTTTCCATGCCTTTAATATCGCGTCATCGGCTTGTATCAGCCCACACTGGAGTGGACACACACTCTGAGCTAAAACGTAACCCGGTGCAGTCAGTGTTCCCGGCTCTGTTCCCTGGCTAAATATGATCCTGCACCGTAACTGGAGCCTGGTGCTGGGTTTAACCTGGTGTTCTTAGCCACACAGCCTGGATTATGAACCCAGGCCAAAAACAGCACTATCAAGGACTTAGTCATGATTTCAGTCACTAAAGTGACTTAACTAGTGGTTACATTGACACATAGTGGTCGGCTGGTTTGTCAGCAGACAGACAGGTGGGCTGGATGAGGGAGCTAACAGCTGGAGGTACACGTCGGGCTGGAAGGGAGGACTCAGCATGGTCTTCAGGCCAAAGTTAACCAGAGGGTTAAGTACACAGATCAGTTCTTACAACATTATGTTGTAACATCAGGACTCGGTGATCTGAAGCTTTTCGATGCTTTTGATTAGCGATCACTTCAGACCTGAAAATGTCAAATATTTGCTGGTTCCACCTTCTTAAATGTAAGAATTTGCTGCCTTTGGGCTTTGGACTGTGGGTTGTCATGAAAAATACCCGCAGATTAATCGATACTAATCATTTGTTGCAGCCATAATCTTGACATATTTTACTATCGGAGCAACAGAATCTAAAGTTTAACATTAGCACTTGATTAAAAACTATGACTTGAACTGCACTTTTGTCAATTACTGAAGTTTAAGCTTCCAGAACATTTATCTGTACAGTGAAGAGCCATTTCTTTTCTCACTTTAAGTAGTCTTCTAGCCTTTTTTAATCAAAAATGTCTCACCAAAACAAAATCTAATTTATTGTATAAAACAGAAATGACCTAAAATACCTGAACTAGCAAAGCAGCACTGTCATAGTACTCCACAAAGTCAAGTCAGGTTAGTACTCACCTGCTGCTCTAACAAATATCTTGTGTCTCAACAGTAGGTTTTCTCTATTATTGCGATATCTGTATATCCATGATGAAATAAAAAAAAATAAAAAGGTTCCTTCAGTTTTGTAATATTACAATAACTTCCACCACGTATGTCCCTGCATTGAATATCTGTCTATCCGTTTTTCCTATTCAGCTCTGTTTCCCTCAGTCCAGCCTAGGTCCGTCCTGTTCCAGATAGTGGGAGTGCCGGACTTTTCCCTGGCCGAGCCTTTTCCTCCTCTTCTTCTCCTCCTTTTCCTCCCCTCCCGTCTCTTTCCTCTCCTCCACAAAGCCTCTCCTTTCTCAGTAACATTCCTGCCGGCAGCTCGGTAAGCTGTGATGTCATGGGCTGAGTGTGTGT
>CAEMYA010000179.1:3084206-3110945 GCA_903131615.1 Diplodus sargus | reverse complement strand
ACACACACACGCACACACACCAAAAACATCCACTCTGTGGCTCCCCACTCCTCCCTTCCTGTGTCAGACCAAGCCCTCTCTTTCCCCGTTCTGTACGTACGTTGCTCGCCCACTTTCCCTTTAACCTACAGCTACTGTCAAAACTCAGGAGGCAGAGAGAGAGAGAGAGAGGCAGGCAGGGATGATGAAGAGATGATGACTGAAGAAAGGGGGTGGAGGTGATAAGGGAGGTAATGGTATTTTCTTCTGTCATCATCACTGTGGGACTGTTGACTCAGTCCCACATGAGGGTTAGACTGATGGACTTGTTGTATTCACCTTTTAATAAAATAATAGCTGTGAGCTCACGCTGCCTGAAAACCTCCAAGTATTTCATTATTAGTGGAGGCTTTACAACAGGCTGGTTGTAATACTGTTTTAGAAGTGTGTCCACCGTGACAAAAATGAAATGTTACGGAAAGAAACCCAATCTCTCGTTTTATTCTAAATTGACAGAAATCGAATTCTTATGTCTAAGGGTCACTGTAAGGCTACTCGTATTGGTGCGTGTGTGTGTGTGGGTCATAGGATCAGGCCGGTGGAAACCAGAGCTCACCTGAGTCATCGTGCACTTTCTCTGTCCACAAACACAACACATCAAGACGCAACTGGAAACACTTTCCTCGGATTTAAAGGATCAATTAGCAATATTGTGTTAGCAGCGGCTAAATGACGCCACAAGCGTGGTATCGATGTCAGAATGCGTTTTTAGTAATTAGAGAAGATTAAAGATGAATTTTTAAAAAGCTAAATATGCAAAAGACAATGCAGGTTTACCGCAGTATTTGACAGAATGATATTTGACCTCTTCTCTAGAAATGATTTTTGCTCTAATTAGCTCGTTTCCTTTACCTCGTTTGCCACACACAGCACAAGCACTGATGTTTTTGTCCTCTTTATATATCAGGGCTAAATTATCACCTGTCACTTCAAAATAAACTAAACGCTATGAACAAAACCTTCAGAAGACAGTTTTGAACAAACCACCAGTCATTTAACGTTAGACCATGACATTATTTATCAAGCTGAAAATGGACTGAAATCTGGAGAGCGTGTTGAGAACAGCAGGGTGGTCCAGAGGTCAGAGAGGTTATCCTTCTCTGTGGCTGCAGAGAAAGGCAGGCAAAAGCCAATGTGAGCCCGCTAACAGCTGGATGTCCTGTCAGAGAGTGACAAACAGGAGCTGGACCCGCTCTCTAACTGTGGATGTCTCTAGATAACATCACTGAGTCTAATTAGTTGGAGGATATGCTTTATCATTCCAGAAATAAGGCTTTAGATACAATTACCTATAATGCTGTCAAGTTTAAATACCATTTTATACCACTGTAATAACAGTACTAAACCTTCAGTTCTTAAAGGTGCAATATGTACAACTTAAGAGTTTTAGATGAATCTTTTTGAGAAGATTTCCTTAAAATAAAACCAACAAATGTGAGGAAATAACAGTTTAATGAATTTCAAAACAATAAATGGAAGTCTTTTAATTGTAGGAAAATCCTTACTGCTTATCCTATTTTGGTTTAAGTGTTGGTGACATCTATATGAACAAACACACATGTAAACACAACAGGCAATATGAAGCTCAGCAAAAATGATTAAGCTCATGTACATAAATTGATGGGTCGATAAGATATGCACAATAAGTGGATAACGTAATCACCATGAGAACATATTTTGCAATGCAAAACAAACAAAACGCTAATCTTAATCTTTCATCCCTTTTAGGTGTCCCTGTTTAAAATGGTAAATCACAAGTTCCTGGTGAGTTCCCGGCTATTAATAACTCATGATGAAGAGAAATCGGTCACAGAAAATTGGGACAGTAACCCAATTATTGCCTATTCACTGGGGAGTTCCATTCCTGTAGCACAAGAAGAGACTTGTGGTGGTCGTCATGCCAGCACTGGTGATTTAAAGAGAGAAGAGCCGAAGACTATAGAGTGAGTAACGGACGAGCAGTGAAAGATGAAAAGGGAATATGAAAAGACAGGAATAAGAGGAAGACAGCAGGAGTGTATGTGACGGTTTATTCATGTGCGTGTCTACATGTGACTGCATGCATCTGGGTCAGCACCATCCTGCCAATAAAGGGCAGTGCCCAGAGCAGTCTTATGTCATGGAAGCTGATCATGATTGATCAACGAATGACACACTTAACCACTGCAGCATACCATCCAGAGACCCACATACACCGAAGCACAAACACAGAAGACTTTGCACATACAGTAAGAAACTGGGGTGTTTCCACGAGTATGAAGAAAAAATATGATCGACCTGAAAATCACATTTAATCTTTTAGTAATTAAGTCCAGCATTGCTCCAGGGTACACGGTTTGTATGAGACCTTTCAGTGATGCTCTCATCTACATTCACAGGTAAGTTGTAAGTAGGTAAGTACTGAGCCTCATACTGGTGCAATTCCAAGAGTCTAAAACACATAATGCATACAAAGAGACAGAGAAGAGATCAAGTCTTCTGCCATAAAGGAGAAGGCTAGGATTTTCTTTCAGTGTTTGATATTCAACACAGTTTTTAGCAGAGTAATCCCTGTGAGTCTGTGAACAACCTCTTGACTATTAATTCAGTCCAGTCAAATATTGTCATGTCGACATGAAAGCTCAGGATTTTGGCTTGTTAAAGCAGGTGTTGCCCAGCTGCATAATTAATAAAGAGCTAGGTGCAGGAGACTTTGAAAAAATTCAAAGACATTATGTTTTAATTTGGCCTAGAAACGTTGTCATTTTTAGAACAGGAGTTTTAGAATGACAGTCCTAAAATGAAGTACTGTTCTGTATCAGCATGGTCTGTTTCTCTCTTCAAATGTATTCTAAAACTGGTGGATATTTAGAGGACATTTGACATTTACAGCAGAAAAAGTAAGCATTCGTAATGACGTCTGAGTTGAGCAAAAAACTGCCAATCATCTGTTTTAATATTGTTTTTTTTCCCAAGGCTGTAAAATCCTATTAAAAATCAACCCATTTCTCAGAAAGGCTGCCAACTGCTGAGTCCAGCATTGGGGGCCAACGCCCTCCTAAATCCTCCACTCTCATATTGCTATTTTAATTCTTGCTGCATGATGAAGACCGTGAGTTTAAAGACGGGCGGTGAGCACTTTTAAGTGCAAATATAACAAATGATGCCGCAATGTAGAGGAAGCAACTGATTGGACAGAAGCCTATCACAACTCACAGGTCATCTAACCAGGAAGCTGCGCTTACTTGTGTCAATGGAAATGGCCCTCAACACAGGAAATATGGCAAAAACTAGAGACCACCTGCACTAGAACACACATACACAATCTCAGGCTAGTAGCCACATACTGTAAGCTAATACAGCTAATTAATCGTTCTAACAGCTACAAACGTCACAAGGAC
Source organism: Diplodus sargus (assembly GCA_903131615.1). NCBI lineage: Eukaryota > Metazoa > Chordata > Actinopteri > Spariformes > Sparidae > Diplodus > Diplodus sargus. Next base: position 3,107,526 of record CAEMYA010000179.1, on the reverse strand, counting down.
ATCTGCGGAGTAAACAGTGTGCTCAATCAAAGTCAATAAACGTCCATCGCTATTTAAGAAGCACTGGTAGAATAAGGTTAGTGCGTATAATGTGCACGTCCACCCGGCTTTACACAGAGACACACAGGCACGGTGACAGCATACACAGCACCGCAAAAGAATAATAATGAAGGCGATTTGCACCTACCAACTGCCAGAGAGCTCGAAACAACAACCAGACTGAAATCATGTTAAGAAGCCTTTAGAGTTTAGAGTGTTAGAGAGGAATGCAGCGCATGTCTGGACTCATGGCAACTATTTGTGTCCCTTTTCAAGTCTCTCATGACACCACTCACACACAGTGCAGACCCCCTCAGACCCCTTCATGAAACAACAACAAAGGGCCCGACGGGCGCTTCACTGAGACTCTCAATGCTGAATACTAATGCTACTCTCCACACACACACACACACAACACACACAACACACACACACACACACACACACACTTACATGCTCACAGATGGAGGGCTCTTCTTCAGCGTAAAGGTCTGTAGTTAGAGAGTGTGACCACTTGTGTACATGAGCTCTCAAAGCACAGTCAGGACAGAGAGCACGAGTACAGGACTAACTGGGACAAAACACAGTCTAACAGTAACACTGAACAGCCGTCCATTATGAGTAATGTCTTGGACTGAGTCAAAGCAGCGACTGTACTGCTTTTGTTGACTGGTGCGCAGATCTGTGTGTATAATAATATTTCACACTGTGAAAGTAAAACAAACTGTACTTTGCTGGGCTTGTTGCCCAGTGAAATGGTGCACTGTGTGTGTATTATGTGACAGATAATGTCAAGTTAAGTCAGTCGCCGTTGCAAATCCGAGTCCAGTTTACACTTTCTTGTAAAAGACACTGCTTATACACAGAGCTGTGTAACAACTACATGAAGGCTGCGAAACGAATTAGTGATTAAACATAATTTTATGTCAGGTAATTTATCCTTCTGCCAGTAGGATCCAAGAAACAGCAAGAAAGCCATGAAGTATCATTAGTGAATTTGATTAGAATCCAATCGACAAAATGGACCAGACATGTTAAATGAGGAGTAATAAGGTTAGATACTACACAGGCCCGCAGAGCTGCTTTCTCTGGTTATATTGAGAGTCAGACAGTATAACATTTGAAATGGTGATCCACAGAAAAAATCATTTGCTCTTTCGTTCTGAGGACTATTAAACTTGCAGCCGTTATATACCTTCAGTATGTACATGCCAATCATTTGTAATCATGAGTCTAATGGAAGAGGACAGGAGGGAGACATCAGCCACTGTTGCTGCTTCAAAAGACTCAAAAGTGTTAAGTTGTTTCAAGCATGGAGGGACGTGCTTCGCTCATCATAACCTCGTATTGCCCCTTTGCTGGTTTCTATGTGTGCAGATTATGGGACGACTTAAGCACCACAGTCTAGAGGAGCTCCTTTTCCCTCAAGTATATTAAGTCAAAAGCTAATGTTAGGTTATAAATAAGTTGTAGTATTACAAGGTAGAGTTAGAATGCTTTGCACGTAAAATCATCCCGTAAAGACGGACCAGTGAGTAACATTAAATGAGTCTCTGTTCGGTGTGATGACATGTGTCCCCCAACAACCTCTGTAGTCTCATTGGGACACTTGTTAGCAACTGCCGTTTTTAAGACACGTGAACGCTTTATATTTCAACTGATGGACATTAAGTGATGTATTTCATTTTCTTTTCGACTATATGTGTAAATATGTAAGCATGTGATGAACACAGACCTTACTTCAGTCATTGAAATTAAAATTCTTTAAATAAACTAACAAACCTTTGAGATGAAGGAACTGAAAGCGCAAATATACTAGCTGATTCCCAGGTTTTAGGACTCATTACTAACACACAATAGGGGTCAGCACTACTGACCATAACTCTCTCGGTCATGTAACCTGTGATTGTCCAGGAATAATAAATGCCATCAGTGACATCAATGACAAAAGGACAAAACTTTCCCGAAATTTTAGGACACATTGCCAAGGACTTTCTTCCTTCCTTTCAGCAGCCTCCCTTGGTTATATAACAGTCCAGCTCTCTCCTGCTGTTAATCCACCAGGACACAGCACTTGCTGTCAACTTTCATTCCCTTTGTTTCTTATCACATCACACACAAACACCCACAGTGAACCCAGGAACCTTTCAATACACTAACCTTTAACTATTACCCTATAAAAACTGATCATTGCAGGCAACAAAAAGAGTGCTTCTCTCGTCCATTTATAGCTGAACTTCTGAAACTTTAACTCCAAGTGCAAGTCTGTAATTAAAATACTATAAGCAATCTCAGAAGTGGAACTAAAGAGACAGATCTGAGCCTCTTTGGACAGTCAATCAGAATCCAAAATAACAGGAAGGTTGTGCAGGAAATAAGATGAGGAAAGACATGAAGGACCAAATCTGCACTAGAGGAGGAAGGGACACATGGATGGCTGAGTTTGAGGGTATTTCGAGGATGTGGGTTTGCCTGTTTCTGTGTGCTACCCCCAGAGTGTGTGTGTGTGTGTGTGTGTGTGTGTGTGTGTGTGTGTGTGTGTGTGTGTGTGTGTGTGTGTGTGTGCGTGCGTTGCTGAGTGAAGAAAAAGCCACGGAGCATATAATTCTAATCCTTTCCCAGCGTGAATCGGCCCATTTTAGTATTTTGTCCCACAGTGCTCTCAATGCAACGACCACACAGTGAGGCTAACAGGCCAGTGGGCGAAAGGTTCTGAATAAAATTAAGATATGTGGTCAGAGAGGCTAACATGTAAGCTTTCTGGGGGGATTTTATCCGAAGTGACAGAAGCCATTAGTTTTACACAAGATCAGAAAACAGTGTGCAGGAACTGAGTAATGAGGTGCTTTTGTTGCAGTTTCACATGTACATTTCTGCACTGGTTGCTGGATGTTGCTGTCCATCTGCATCATTAACATAATCAGCCAACCAAGCATGGTTATGACTATGGGCGTCATCCAACTTTTGCAAACGATTAGCTCAAATCAGATGTTCAAAGTTAGCATGACCTCACATGTACTGTTTGAGTGGAGACAGATTAGATTAGTGTCTTGCAGCACTATACAACACTGACTGGGATAGCAGCTAGCTATGTTTAGAAAGCCTGACACACCCACCTACAGAATAACACTCCAGCATGCTTGCTTATTAGCAGGCTTGTTATCACCACATGTTGCAGACTAAATAACGTGATTTGTCAAGAGAAGCACAATGAAGATTACATGACAGCGCTCAAACAGGTTATAATGATGCTTTAAGATGAAATTAAATAGTTGAAGTAGTTTTGAGGATGAAGGTTGATATAGAGATCATCCTGTCAAACACACAGAAAGCTAGTCTCAATACTCACACTATAACGACAGTAAAATATCTGAGACCACGACTAATACCATGAACTTATCAGGAATTGTGTCTGACCTTATCACCCATCACCAACGTACTCCTCTTCTCCATGAGTCGATCGATCACGCAAGAGGTTGGTATTTTCACTGCTTTTAGAAATAACATCCCAGCTGTATGTTCTGAAGCTGCATTACTGTAGCAGGCCCTGCCTGAACAGCACACACAAGAATGATTAAAAACCTATTCCCACCCATCAGACAGCATAATAACACCGTTCTCCTAAGAGAGTGAACCTCCACCCAGTGTTAGCTTATAGCATTAACTAGCTCCGCTGTGCCTCACACTGAGAAGAGCAGTGTGTTAATCACCTGTCTATTTCAGGAAACTAGCTCATTAGCAGGAGTATTTAGACAGAGGAAGGAGGCTTCACACAGGAAGAAAACAGCCGTGTGACAGAAAACATGCCTGAGCCTGACAATGGCAGCATTACCCATTCATTTAGATGCTGCTTGTTGCTATCAGTGCTTTCTATTTCTGTCGTTTCAAGGGAGCAGCATGGCTTCAGTACAATTCTGAAATACAGCAGCAACCACTCTGTGCTCATAATAAATGTTTTCTTCGAGGCTGTCAAAAGATTCAACACTTCATTACCTCTTTGATCCATATACGATTGTATCTTAAGTGCAGGAGCTATTAAAAAATACTAAATACTAAAAATCTACAATCAGATTTTCCATCCAAGGCTGAACAGTTATTATCATTCAGTTTTCCCCACAGGTAGACTTTATTTGGGTGGGCTGCTGCGGTATATGTATGGCTGCCCAGGTATGGGAGCTATACAGCTATATAACACACACCACCGAGCTCATCTGCTTTCATGCCAACAGAATCACGGGTGAAAGATATCCTCAACGCGAAGTATGTTTTCTAACCCTAACCCAATTTTATAAAACATAGTGCTGTGGAAGAAAGCAGATAACCTTGCTGGGAGAGAGTAAAAGAAAAAAGGGAGGCAAGCCAGCGTGCATGCATTAAGATGGACGATTACAGCAACACGGCTTTTTGCTGTGGTATCGACAGACGCACAAAGTATTATTTTTGTATACAAGTGTGGCACCAAATATTCAAAAAACTTCCATAATTAAGTAAATCTTAGAATACAAACATGACTAGAGAGAGTTAGAACGACATGACCTGAAATTAGACTTTAGATCAAACCCATTCCTGTGCCAGTGTGCATAAATTACAACTGCATAGATATAATATTTCAACTGATTCCCTCCCTGTACATTCCTGATGTTCATATCATCACAACGAACACAAATCCAGCAACAAACAGAAAGGTTGATTGCCACAGGAGAGACATTTTTGCCCAGCCCAGTTTAAGGAAAACTCCCATCAGGTTCTTTTTCATAGTCTGTGACGTTCAGCACATTCCTGGAGATATTTGGTGATGAAGTGCTGTAATTTACTGTTCTGCGTTCCCTCTTTCACTACAGATACCTTATCTACTCCTGATTCAGTTACCGATTTCTTGGATTCTCCCAACGATCTTTCAACACTGCATAGGAACATCCTTGAACTTGTTTCATCTGGCTCAGAGAGCAAACAGCCCACAAATCCGCCTGCTATCCCAAAGGAAGTTTTTCCTGAGGCCATGGGAACTAAAAGTGGATAAAAAATGTTATGGATCATGTCCTCGATCCTGTAATAGCTGTGAGTCATTTCCAAGAAACTAACTGGATGGTTATAGCTCAACCATAAATCATAATTCTTGAAACCACAAAGATGTAACGGACCTCACTTCCTATAAATGGCCTTGACTATGAGGGTTCAGCTGGGCTCTCACAAAGATAACGACAACACCCCTGCAGACAAAGGTGCCGCGAGCCCCCCTCACACATTCTGCAACAGCTCAAGCCCAAATGGTATTCTGAAATTCCAATCTTAAGCTGGAATGTGATAAAGATACTTCTGCAGCCTTTCACCACCAAAACACAGCACTGTGTTGTGAGATGAAACCCTGACATTAGAGGTCAACCTCCTGCCTTACTTCCCCGAACTACCGATAAAGACAGTTTCTTGTTTACTGATTCAGCTCTCTACTTCTATCATACAAGTCATTATATGCAGTTTAAAAAATGTCAAATGTTCTGTTCAAAGACAGTTGTCTTAAAAATGTCCTGTTCCCTGTATTCCAGCGCTGCATTTTCATTGTCTATGTGAGCGTCTTTGTTGTAAACACGGTATTTCTGCTAGCAGGTGGTTTGTGCTTTGCTTTGTGTTGAATGAATGACTTCTGTTGCACAGTATAACAATAGTCGGTGGATGTTGTGGACAATAGTGGGTGGCGGAGGTTGTGTAATGGTGGCCATCACATGGCTGGGTTGTATTGTTGCATTTCCTGCATCCCTTCAGTTCTCTTCCTCTCTGGAACACAAATACCAAAACACTGGACAAAATACTTTTCTGAGATGGAATGCGACAAAAATTGACTCTTTGACCTCGTCAGGTGATACAGTCAAACATTTTTCTTTCATTGTCATGTTCATAGACATAGACGTTACATGGCCCTTAAAAACCTGGTTCCTCAGGTTACACCAAACCAAATACAACCCCAATAATAAAAGTATAATCATATATTTACAAAAAATCAATGAAGATAATGAGGTAAAACATTAAATATATTGTGTTTGTTCTGTTTTTCAACTTAGTGTGTCAAAAAGGATTAGCAATTTGACACATTTTGTTTTACACAACGTCCCAACTTCTTTGGAATCGAGTTTGTTTGGTTTGGTGTACCCTGAGTTGGAGCAAATGCTGACTTTGTAAGACCTCCAATGGGGAAATCCTCTTCTTGTGCCAGAGCGAGAACCAACTCCAAAATAAACAAAAGATGCTGACATTCATGAGTAAGATCAACACGCATGTATATGTTGACATTCCGTTTGAAGTAGACAGGTGGAAATGAATCTCTATCAACAATGATGATGAAGAGAGAAAATTATATGTATATAAATATATTATATCATATATGTGATAACAAGACGTTGATCTTTCAGGCGGTACCAAAAGCCAAATCTAACTGGATACCCAATCACAGCACTAATGCCCATGGCCCATTTCTGCACCCTATCTTTTCCTATGACATGATGGTTGGGTTTCTTTTCAAGAACCCCAAATTTGCTCCTCTCTTACTGTACCAAGGTGACTTCATTTTGCTGTGTAATCAAAGGGAAAGTTCTGAGAAATAAACACAGATACACTGTGTCCTTTCATCACTTTTAGCTGTCATCCATTCCCATGGGCCAAACAAAAATAGCCAGTGTCATTCACACTGCAAAGAACTACTTAAGATTACAGCTGTACTTTAAACATGCACAAACATGAGCAGGCTTTGTCTTCATGCAGTAAAAATTATTTCAAGGCTCAGTGTAATAGCTGTGCCTGAGGGGCTCTCACATGATTTCCAGTGACAATGTTTTCTTTCCGGATCCTGTCAGCTGATGGCACACACATTACACTTGTGAAATGAGAACTGACAACTGAAAAGACATCACAATGGTGTATCACTGACAACATTAGTGTCCATGTGAACAGCGCTGATTTGACTATAATGTTTGGGACCTCATCCAATAACATGAGGCGGAGTATCACTCTCTTCCTGGAAGACAGCCAGTGGAGGCTCATCAACAGATTGGCCACTGAAAGGCTATCGGCCAGTTAATGTCAACAACACTTCGAGCCATGTGAGACTGAACAGACTTCCTAGACCCGCATCTTCCACCTTCCTCCCTCCCTCACGTTTTCCTCATTTGCTTCACACTCACGGCTCCAACTACCCTCCAACACACACACACGCGCGCACGCACACTCACACGCACACGCACACGCACACACACACACACACACACACACCTGCACCTCTACCGCCCCTTACCTCTCCCTCTACTCATTGTTTCATGTTATCGCGTCGGTCTCTGTCATCATGTCTCTCCTTCAGTCCCATTTCCACCTCCTGTGTACACACCAAGCTTTGGGATCATCAACCACACAGCTGTTATATAACCTGTGATTATGTTTGTGCGTGTGTGTGCTTTCTGGGAAGAGGGAGAGGTTCGAAGGAAGAGGACATCATTGATAACTTTGCTGTTCCTGTCAGCATTGTTACAATTCATGCTGCTAAACGAGAGGTGGGGACGAAAAATGTACTTCCACCAGACACACACACGCAAATCTTGAGCTACACAAACAGGCACTGTATATGGCAGGTACCCCCGTGTCAGTGACTATCTAATCAAACTGTAGAGCTGGCTGTGATTTTTCTATCCCGGGGCACGGCAGAGCGATTGGCAAACACTTTGCCTGAATTGGCAGTTTGCTGCTGCGCTTCGTTATTTCCAGAATGAGCTAGTAATTTCAAATGATGACCAAACAAAACAGCGAACACAGGCAATGAGCTATTCTAAATAGAGTGTGGTGGGCAGTAAAAAGGGACTTCAACCTCCAACACAACTTTGTTTGGCCCTCAGTTTTGAATGTTACTGATCATATCTGACCAGAATCTCGTCACTGTGCCTTGTTTCTTGTACTGTTCTTCCTTGTGTCTGGTGGATGTGTTTGCCCATCTTACAGGCACTGCTGTGGTGAGTTAACTAGATAAATAAAAGCTGTCAAATCTAAGACAAACTCGAAATGAACACACGTCTTTCTTTACAGAGCGTTTGCGAGGATGTTCAAAGACACACACTTGATTTCACCCTTCTGGTGTTGCATGGGTCAGCTGCACCCAAGCAAAATGTCTGTAGTGAAGTAAAATCAATCGGCCTGATTGAAGCAATGGGAAAACAGGGTCAAGTTCTTTTTTCTCCAAACACCTTCTTTATTCTGACAACAGCAGGAAGATATACCTTCCTAAAAACAGCATCTGGTGGGGATAACTGGATTTAACTGGCATATGTCTGCACCATGAGTGTGCAATTTCAAAATCAGTGGATTAAATCAGCTAACCCAGTATGGCATATTTATCAGCACACCACTGTGCTCATCAGTGAGCTGCACAGAAAAGAGAAGATACTTTGCCTGAACCTTTACATCCCTCTGATGAGCAGATCCGACACCACGAGAAAATAAAAACCCATCGGCCAGTTACCTCAAGCATGTCAAGGTCAGTTCATCCCTCCTTAACCATCAACACCAACAAGGTCTACAATCAAAAGAATTGCAAGTTGCCTGGCAACAGCGACAGGCAAAGAGAAAGAATGAAAACTCGCCACCAGAAAAATCTGGAGCAAACAAATGAAGTCTGACTTCAGGTGCTTTGCTCTGGACATGTGCCAGCTGTCTCTTTGGTTTGACTGGCTGCCACCCTGTGACGGTCGTGACTGCCTCTTCTCTTTTTACCTTTTTAAAAAAATGTTAACATGCATTTAACATCCGAAGTGAGTGCTTCTCAGCAGGGGTGGGGCGGAAACTGTGTGCACTGCCCCTTGACCAGGTTTGTTATGAGAGCACGAGCATGTTCATGTTTGTATGCACGTTTGAGAGTTACGTAAAGCTAGAGAGACATAATAAGCTGTTGAGATTGGAGCTGCGACTACTGACCATTTTCATTAGTGATAAATCTGCCAATTATTTTCACATTGAACCGATTCATTGTTCAGTCTTTAAATGTCAAAAATTGCTCATCGCATTTTCCCAGAGCCGAAAGTGATGCATTCATATTGCTTCTTCTGTCCAACCAACAATCCAAAACCAAAACACTCTTCATCTACTATTAAAAATCTCAAAGTAAAGCAGCAAATCCTTATGGTTAAGAATTTGGAACCAGAAAACATTTGACATTTTTGTTTGAAAAATGACTGAAACAACTGATTGTCAAAGTAATTGGGAATTAAAAGAAGGGAATAACTGGACTGGACAAAAAAACCCCACAAAGCAATTATCCAGTGTCACAACAGTATGATGTTTTCTCAGTGAGGGAGACATAACAGTAGAGAGAAGACTGTGTCTCTGCCTCTGCCAAGTCATTCAGCGCGTGGATGATGAAAACCAGGTTAAGGTCATTTCTATACTGGGTTAAAGTGATGCAGAGGAGGAGGAGGAGTAGGAGGAGCACACAGAGGGGAGAAACAGAGACTACTGCAGCAAGCAGTCTGGTCCACTGACCTCCTTTGGCTGCTTCCCTCTGTCAGGAGAGGAGGGTGCAGTATCCTGTGTCCTTCCCACTTTAAAGCCAATCAGTGTAATTACAGGCTCTGTTTCTATTAACCAGCACGTACAGACACACACACACACACACACACACACACACAGACTCCAAAAACTCACACACATTGCTAATTGACAACTCATCAGCATAGAAAAAAAGCCTCCTCACTTCCACTGATGTCCCTTTTTGAGTTTTCTATCCTACATAAACTTCAGTTACAATTGCATTTCTGTCATGTTTTGAGCAGTACTTTTGTTTCAATTAAATCTACCTGTGTGTAGGAAGATGTGTGGCTAAGTGTTGATCCCCCTCGGAGCTCCTTAGCTAGGCTACGACCGACTAATTAACGGCTAATAACCGGGATTAGTTGTTTAACAGCGGAGGCGTAACCGACCTGCTGACCGCTACTTCTTCTTCGTCTTCTTCTTCGTCTTCCTCTTCTTCCTCTACTTCTTTCGTTGTCTGCTCCTTCTTTCACTTCAAACGTGGCCGCTGCAGCTGCAACGCCGGCCGGTCGGGAGAAGCAGCCGGACAGGAGAAGTAGCGGCGCGGATGCTCGTGTGCACTCAGCGGCGTATCACCGGTGACTGAGATGACATTGAGCTGCTTTTTTTTTTACGCGCCAGCTTTTTCCAACCAGCAGTTCCCTCCTCTTCCTCTCTCTCTCCTCTCTCTTTTCTCTTCCTCGAGGCACGCGCGCTGAATAATGCAGGGGGGCTCGCGAGCCGTTTTCTGTCTCGTTCCAGAGACAATCAGAGAGCGAGCCGCCAGCGCGAGCTCCAGCCGAGCACAATGAGAGGCCGACCCGCGCGGATCAGGTTACCGCCTTTCATTCATTTATTCAGCTGCAAAACAACCTGACTGCAGCCCGGACAGCCAGCGTCCCCCCCTCCTCCGCCCAACCTCACCCGACCGAGCCCCTGCTCCGACCCGTACCCCATCTCTCTCTCTCTCTCTCTCTCTCTCTCTCTCTCCCTCTCTATCTGTCTCCCCCACCTCCAGCTCTATGACCCCCTCCCACCCCCCTCTCACCCAAATGTGCTCAGGTGGCATTTTTAGAGACACAACAACAGAGTCAGAACACTCCAGAACCATGGTGGTGGTAAAAGTTAACTAACCTACATGTAGCCTCATCGTCGAGCCTACACAAGTTGGTAAGTACTTGAATATGTTGCTCACTACATTTAAATGGGCACTCAATTTCTACCGCTTCTTCGGCCCTACATGGGATTTTACAAAGTATGAGAAAATGACCCTCCCTGATGATGACATTAGGGTTAGACTTTGTTACAAACTTTGTGTGTGGAGTTTAAAGACTAGAGCTTTATCAAAAAGGGTCTGACCAAACACAATCAACTTCCATCATGGGAGGTGCAGGACCTAATATTACAGTGATGGTGAAATGAAATCCCCCAGGATGAGCACCAGCCTTCGAAGCCAGTTTTCTTATTGGCTAAAACTTGAAAAATGTGTCCGTATAACTGTGGATACCGTTTTGGAGCATCACAACCCCAGCGAAATGATGGGTTTGACTGTCATAACTATAGCCATTAGGTCCAATGAAATTCAGGTCTAGAAGAGCCACACGATTAAATTATTTTATCCCTATTCAAGGAGCTAAACCAGATGTTAGCCAGCTTTGTCAACGGAGGACTCTACCGTGCAGGTTCTGTGGGCTGCACAACACGATAGATGCAGGTATTTTTATAGAAGTCAAGCTTTTTTTGGCTTCAAAACGCCACTGAGCAGCTTTCAAAGGACTGACTGGGGCTCTGCCCCCAAGGCTGTGTCCAGATAAGATAACCGGTAGCATGGGTTCTTTGGACTGGAATGGGCTAGCTGGCTGGTTCAGCAGGCTAACTTCCTTAGACATATCTGCAGCACCATACACATCATAATGTCAAAACCACTAGTTAGTTATTCTGTTGATCTTTTTTAAAAAATTATTTTGAACATTTTCAACAACTGACTTACTTACTTTTTAATAGACTATTGTAGTATTGCTTGTTCTACCTTTACATTTACATTTAGGGCATTTAATAGACGCTTTTGTCCAAAGCGACTTACAATAAGTACATTTGTCACAAGAAAGAAACCACGACATATCACTGTTGATGGGGTAAAAAAAATATAGAAACAGTTGTCAAGCCCTCATGTGAGGATCATAACTGCTATTTGTCAGAGATTCTTTAAGTGCACAAGTGTTATGTTCTAAATACAGAGAAGTAAATTGATGAATACTTATTACAGAGTGGCCACAATGTACAAAAACAAAGAAAGCTAGCAGCATTATACATAAAATATTGATAAAATGAGTCATAAGGGAATAATATGGTCACTATAAACTTGAAATTTACAGTACTGCACTGACCGCCTGTCTCCCAGTAGAAGTATAACAGCACGATATTAAACTGATTCCACAGTAGATAAAAATGCCCTGAAGTACAGTAAGCTTACAATAAATAAACTATTTGGCACCACGGACTCATGAATTCCCTTTCGAGGATTTATTTTTGTACTTTTTATATTGATGGTGATTTGGCTGTGGAACGCTATGCTGCCTGTGACTTTGCGGCGCTATGCTCTCTATGCCTCTCTTCAACGGTAATGACTTTTATTGCTGTTGTGTTTGTCTGACACACAGCAACACATCTGTGATTTACAAAGAATTAGTTTGAGATATAAAGACACATATTTTCAAATTAACACCTTGCATGTAATTGCATTTTATAAAGAGGACTAAAACTGTCAAAATAAATAAATGAATAAATTATAGTGCAAAGGATACATTAATGCGAGTAAATGATGCCATTAATTAATGTATAGAATGTGATCAACATAGACATTCCTGCTGTAATTTGCTTCTGTATTTCTTTAACTTTGTATTAATTTGACTATTTATTTACTTTCCCATTTGTATTTTCCATTTTAATAATCTATTCATTTTAAAGTTTGAACTATTCATATATTTCTGTAATCTTCTCCCTTTGCATTTCCCACCCTTACATTATTTCCACAACCCTGGTTTTTTCTATATTTTCCTTTTACATATCTTTATTGTATTAAGCTATTAATGATGGCAAAAACATCTTTTTTGAACTATTGTTGATTTTGTACTTTATAGAAAATTGCACCATCAGATTTTTCCCTCCCTCTAGTATACACACACACACACACACACACACACACACGCATTCACACATTGTACACACACCATTTAGGCGAGTGCCAGTCAAAAAAATGGATAATGGAAATTGCCGCTTGGAAGGTGAACAAATGGTCCCCTCTTTATAGCTGCATCATGAAAGGTTTCAGGGCAGATATAGCGCCTTGGAGTGTTGCCTATTTGTTGTCAAACCAAGCGTTCGGGAAACGTGACAGAACATTATGTGTAGAACATCTTGTAGAAAAACTTGCCTTGCCCTACATTTATAGATTCAAGTAAATAAACATACAAAAACACACACTCAGGGACATAGACTACTCACCATGGTAGTGTGAGGATGTCTGGCCGGAATGAAGGTTTGATACCCATTTGCTGTTGTCATGGTAACCCCTTGTGTTGGGCTGTAACCTATGATGAAACAAAATTTGAGTTGTTACCATTGTCATCTTTGTCTATCATCATCATACTTTCATATCCACCTGCACTTGTGTCTTATAAACTGTACATATTCCAGTGTATTACCCACCACCTCTATGGTAGTGAACCTTATATAAGATATATAATAATATTTACATTCATGAGGGAAAAACAACCCTCACACAGGCTTTGAGAGCGGTTTCACAAACCGCAAATGAATGGAATGTATCACCTTGAAATGTAGTGAAAGCATAAAAATCCGTCCGTCCTCCATGTCTGAATCTGACACTATGAAAAGATAATGACTCAAACATGCACCTGCACACATGCTTTGTGGTGGATTGTATATCGGCAAACTGCTTACATCTGATATTCTGTCAGTTATCATCACTGTGAGAATACTTTTGATTTAGAGCAACTCTATTTGCATGACATTGAAAATAAATCCTGCAGCTCTCTTTATTTATTTGATCCTGTTTCAGTTATTTGCACAAAATTTGCACCAATATTTATCAGTCAAAATAAGTTCACATCATACTGTAGCTGCTGTACCATAGTAGTGGTAGTCCTGGCCCGTGCTGGAAAGTAACCAAATAATATTCTTAAAATCACAGTGTTTTGAAGGCCCATTAAATTCTTACTTCATCTCTTCCACATTACTGTAGCAAATACTGTACCTCCTACTCTACTGCATGTATTTGACAGCTACAGTCAGGAGCTGCTTTGTGTATTAATATTTTATATGTATGTACGATCAGTTTATAAAATATAGATGAAGCTATCCAATTTAAATAGCTGTTTAAACATTAATGCATCAGTAATGATAATCCAATAACATAATGTATTTATGCTATAATATAAATATATTCTAAAACGGACCATTCTGTATAGAATGTGTTATTTCTTAGTGTTAGCATTTCTACACTGTATGATTGCTACTTGTAAAAGACACAGAATATCCCCTAAATAGAACTGGTTGGAGGAATAATAGTGGCCAGTATTGGCCGTTGTATTAGTATAAGCATTAGTAGTAGTGGCTGTATAGTAGCAGCAGTATTAGTAGCATCAGCGGTGGTAGAATTTTTATTAAAATGAGACCCAGGATATCAGAAAAGACTTGTTGCGCAGAACATTTCATCATTTAGGATCATTGTACAGCTCATCAGTCTGCTGATTTTTCTGTTGTGTCTGTTTACTCCCTCAAAAAGACATCAAATATACTACTTTGACTTACAAGAGTAAACCACAGATAATGTTGGAGGGCCATGAAGCCATTGCCCTTTCCCTTCACTGCAGACTAGAGCAGCCAAAATCACAATGTCACAGCGAATGCTTACAGTTGGACAAATTTTCCACTGTTGACACGTGTACTGTATTATCATCCTCTCCCCCTCGTGTGTGTGTGCGTGTAATAATTATCTGCAGTCATGGTTTCTGTCGAACACACCGGACTGTCATTGTCTCAAGATAAATCAATTAGTGTTTTATCATCACGGAAAACACCCATCCGCTGTGCAGGAAGTGTGTGTGTGGCTTCCTCACACTCGTCCTGTTTTCGGATACCTTTCTGTGATGAGGACTCTAATATAATCTTTTATCACTTTGGATGATGTGTTCTGGGGGAGTGTGTTGTCACGCTTGTGCTGGTGGACAGCTAACGTTGTACAACTGCAAAGGGAATCTCTGACTCTCCCTGTTACTGCACTGTACTGATCCACAGAACACAGAGTATGGTTTCCAGTATGTTTATGTTCTGACACTGTATTACGTGAATTCATCATATGTGGCCTGTTCCTGGAGTGTGTTTACTTCTTCTTGTCTCTCATCTTCTTCTGTG
Organism: Diplodus sargus; assembly: GCA_903131615.1. NCBI lineage: Eukaryota > Metazoa > Chordata > Actinopteri > Spariformes > Sparidae > Diplodus > Diplodus sargus. The sequence continues at coordinate 3,092,514 of CAEMYA010000179.1, read as the reverse complement.
GAGTTCAGAGGTATCAGTAAAGTTAAATGAGTGACCACAGTGAACGATGTCACACTGTTTGATGATTTTTTCTATACAGTACCTACGATTGATACCAAGGGGGCGCCCCAGGGCTCCTGCAAAAACTAGGGCATGTGTTAGGTCCACATTGATCCGACTATTTATCTAACGACGTACATAACCTTCCTCTTTCCTTCTGTCAACACAAGCTATCCTTCCCCACATACTCTTCTCTGTTTATCTTCTCAAATATTACCTTCCTATGCTTCTACCTACTCATTATTGTTTTGCAGTGTGTGCACTCATTAAATGCCACAGACACAGCATGGGTCCCTACAGGAATGCTGCAGTAATATTAAAGTGATTTTCTCATGAGCAGTGGCTAATCATACTGAAAGAGATTACATATCGTGTCCTTGCACAGCCAGCCATTAGTCTTGGCTTTACTACCTCTAGGAACACGCTGATGCTATTAAAAAAAAAGCAAACAGTAACAGGGATATTCTTCACTTCGAATAATCTTTAATTGTAATTGCTTTCAAGCTTTTATTGCGACACGTGCTAAGCGTATGAAGCAGTGGCGGACTCCAGATGTTTGAGAACCAGGGGCGAAAAATAAAAAGGTCACCTTATGTATGTGTTGGGGCACCAGCGTGCAGACACTCATGATATACTGTATTTACTGTATGTACCATAGGGGCATCCAAGCAGGCACTTTTGCAACGTTTTCGCAACTGTTACTTGTGTTTGTGCCTTGTCTTCTCATTCATAGGGATTGATGCCCTTACCTGATTGCATTTAGTTGGAATCCTGTGTGTGTGTGTGTGTGTGTGTGTGTCTTTTTTCTTGTAAAACCTTTCACGTAACTTCTTACAAACTCATAAATCGAAGCATTGAATGTGTCTGTGTGTGTGCTCGTTAGTGGCAGATAGGGGTGCAGTAAGGATAGCTTGTGATCTCTGTGTCAGCAGCCAACGGAAAAGTGAATGTTAGAGACAGATGGAAAGAACAACAAGCAAGAGACGGCAGGGGGGCACTGGAGAAACTCAGCTTTATTGACCAAAGATAGAGAAAGGGTACAGACATCAGAGAGAGAGAGAGAGAGGGAGAGAATGTGACAGAGTGAGCTGTCATAACCAGAGAGAGAGAGAGAGAGAGAGAGAGAGAGAGAGAGAGAGAGAGAAAGATTGAACAATAGAAAATGGCTCCTTTTTTTGTTTTAACAGTCCATACAACCAGTGAGGGCAGGCAGACAAGAAAGAGAGAGACCCCTACAGAGTCAGAGGAGTACTGCAGGCGTGGCAGTTGGGCTGGTAAACTCAACAAGATTGTTGTTCGTGTGCAGCGCCTCGCTTTACATCAAGCACACACACGCACACACACATGCACGCACACATGCGCGCACACACGCACACACACACACACACACACACACACACAGGCAAACCAAATTGGTCAGGCTGCATTACCTTGCCTTGTGTCTTACTCGTTTTTCTTAAAATGTTTTTGAGATCGTGATTGCATTTCCTTTTGTAGGTTCATGCATTAAGCGCTTCTTTAATCTGTTGCACATCGTGTGTGCATTAAACGTTGGGGAAACTAACACTACGCATTTGAGATTTCTCCACATAAGCCTCCACAATCTTTAAAACCAAACAGTCATGCAATGAATATGATTTGGCCAATATGGGACGCTAAAAAGGACCACATGTCTCCCAGCCTGCACAAGCCTCGCAGTTTGTTTGCTGAAAATAAACGCACTATGGGAAAATAAGTGTGAGAGGAACCATCTTCTTTTACGCTATGCTTCAAATAGTGTAGTGTAAAAATAATCAAAGTTGGCCTGGCAGACTCAGGATGTTTGAGGGGCAGGGGCCAAAAATAGAAAGTTTTGATACATTCATGTGAAGAGAGGGCACTTCACCATGTTTTGTCTATTGGAGGGGCACCCAAGAGGGCCCCCAGTTTGGTGACAGGGCACGCGGTCACATACTCTCAGCCAACATACAACAATAACAGTCCAGAGGTGGTCCAGGTCTGGTAGCAAGAACATGTCTGCTCATGAAATAGACCAGCTACAGTCATACAGTTGGTTGAACCGTTGATGTCATGGGCACCTGTGTCCTGGCCACCAGATCTGAACAACCTCTGCAGCTGTGATTCATTGCTGTATTTGGGCTGAGTTTATCTGGCTGTTGTCCAACACTTTGCTGGGCTAGAACAAAGAACCAGTTCTGTCGAGGGCTGAGGGTGGGGTTATCTCTACCAAGGACCACCTACACCCAGAGACCAGAATGAGTGTAGCGTAACAATAAACGCGATTTTTACTATGGACTCCAAATTGAAGCAACAGTGGTCTGAGGACAGTCATTTTTGGACACCAATGTAGGCATGAAAAGCCAGGAGCAACACTTGTAAAGAGGCAATGTAGTCAGTCATAGATTTTCCTAGCAATACTGGGAATTTGGAAACAAATAGAGCCTCTGAATGATGTGACTCAAAGTAAACCATTTCTATAAAGTTTCATGGTGGAATCAACTCCGAACCAGCACTTGCACTCAATCAAAGCAAACCAGAACACGGTTCACTTTGATCGACACCACTGAGCCAGACCAACTTTGCTTTGTGGTAGATGTAAACCAAGAGAATAAACATGGACGTGCTCAAAAGGATGAGTTTACTGGCATGTTTTATCGGTAAAATTGTTACTTTGCAGATGAATTACAAAATTGATACCAACATTTTTTAATGGATTTACTTGAATGAATGGAAACCAATGGCTGTCCAAAGGGTATAAATGTAAACTGTGGGGAATGGTCAGCAGTGAAGTAAATTGAATGTGATTTGTAATTAATGGGCTATCATGCAAATGGTATGGATATTTGAGATCCTGCCTCAGCACAATGTTTTAAGACCCTCAGATGCCTTCAGAGGCCCACCGGAACACATCTGGGAATGGTAGCAGACGCCAAGAGTTCAGAGAAGGTGGTGGTGGTTGTCAGAAGAGGGGGAAAAGTCGTGAGGGGTTATTAGTGATATAACACACAGCAAAGCAGTGAAGTTAGAGGATGAAAATATACAAAGCTCGCGCTTGTGCACTCATACAGTTGTGATATGGCATCATCATGGGACACAGTACCCATTATAATCAGAATTATCTCTAGATCTCTATATAGATGTGGAAAATAAAATCATTGCTAAATAGAATATATAGTGTATTTACATTCTTTATCTACACAGGAGACTCGACCCGACGGGCCTTGGTGGTGGCCGTTCACACAGCCAGCGGGACTGACTGACAGCAGCAGTGGCCAATCACAATAAAGCATGTATGTTTGAAGGTTGAGGACAGTGAAGTGGTGGGATTGGATAGCTGTTTGCAGAGCCATTTAAGAAGAGATTTGATTTACCTGAAGACATTTCAATGAATTCTATCTTTCATTATTTTTGTGACTATTATCAGAGTTAGTACACAGTGCAGAGATGTTCTTTTTACCAACTGAAGAGAAAGAGCGAAAAAAAGGTTGTTGAGGCTCTTCAGGTAACTCTAGGTAAGTGTTATGTTCACTGTCACTGTTCTCCCATGTGAATAAAAACATTGTGATGTCAATTAATCATTTTCAGACCTGGGATGGAATTGAACCAAGGACATTGCAGTTTTTGGCTGCGCACCTGAGCCACAAAGCAACCCCAAATCTCACTATTTGGATCTGAAGAGCATCTCTAACCTCTTTGTAAACGTGCAGATGTCTTCTTCGATCACATATCAACACTTATTTCTCTTGTGTGTACAATGGCTAAGTGTGGTCTCTAACTAGACGCCCATCAAGCATCAGCGTCCTCTCTATTCTATGTACCATCAAAGACACTTGAAATGAGGCAAAATCTTTCCAGAGCATCCATTATCATTCAAGATAATGGGGGTGATTACTGCTTTTGAGAGCTTTTTCTGAAAGCCAGCCAAGTAAATGTCCTACAGTGGAATATATATGATGTTATAATGACACCCAGGCCACATTATTTGTAGCACCCTTGTAAACGAGGGCCTGGTCTATGACTAGAGCAAAAGCTGGCAGTGTTTTTTCAATTGTAAAGAGTATAATGGATCTCTAGCAGCCTTCTGCGGCGAAGAAGCCAATTTAATGGACAAAAAAGGTGAATGTGGATTGCACTTTCTCTAAAAGCTCATCCGAACACAGCTGTCATAATTAGTTATACAGTAGTGCCTGTTATTAGTCACTATTCATTCACACTGTTGTGCCCAGGCTGTTAGTTGTTAGAGGTGACCCATGTTTGTTTTCATAGGTGGAAATACATGTTCCTTCGCTGCCAGAGTGTACTCATTAAGCTGCCGTTAGCTTCCTGTGCTCTATAGGAAAAAGTTGGCTGTGCAGATCCTACTGGCTGCCAAAAGGTGTTCCACGGCTTCTTATTGGCTGCTGAGTTAGGAAGTACTAGAATAGGAGGAAATGACCTCAGCAGTGGAATAGCTGGAGTTAATGGACAAAATGACAGAGAGAGAGAGAGTGAGAGAGAGAAAGAGAGAGAAAGAGAGAGAAATGAGGAGAGAGTCCTACAGTGTCAAAAACCTCCCACGGAAACAGCCGTCACAACAATTCAATGGCCTTTCAAATTTGAAAACAAAAGGAAAAAAAAAATTCAGATAACAACAGCAAACTGAAATGAAAGTCTAATAGAACTTCTTATTATCTCTTTTTTGTTTGTTAATTATTGATGTGGAAGAATGAAGAGGCACGTAAAGAAACCAAGGCAACGAGTCCCCTCCTCTCCGCCCTGGTCAGAGAGAGTCTGTGCAAGGAAGGGTGGGGGTGGGTCGTTTGAGTTCGTAAGTCGGATGTGTGGTTGTTTTTGTGTGTCTGTTGAGAGGGAAAGTGACTGAATAGAGAAATGTAAGAAATAACTGAGACTGTCTTTTTGAATGTTTTATATAACTGGCTTATTAAAGGAGATGACTGTTTGGTTAAACAGCATGGTAATGTGACTGATTGTCTGTAAAGTCTTATTGGCCACTGAGAGTAGTTTGATGTAACCTGGTTTAAGCTGTTTGTCAATTTTCTCAATCTGTATGTCTGCTTTTACCATTAATTCAATTAATTTGAATCCATGAAACATACTGAGGAGACAGGAGGCGGGAGGGCAGAGACTCCATGTCGACAGAGAAGGTAATGAAAGAGCAGAGATGTAGAGGTAATAACGTGACTGAGTAAAAAGTCAAAGGTCAGACAACAGCGTGTGAGTGCGTGCATGTGTGCGCCAGCTGATCAGAGTCCAGAGGAGGAGGAGGAAGGCAGGGCTTCTGTTAGTAACCATCCAGAGACAGAGGAGAAGAGAGGGGTGTTGTGGGTAATAATAAAAGGGTGGAAGAGGGAGAAGATTCAGTCACATGAGGATGCAGCACTCGCAGCGTTTCCTCTTGTCTGTACCTGTGGCAGGGGTGAGGCTGGGTGGGGGGGCCGTGTTGGCGTCGGGGTTGGCGGGGGGCGAGGAGGCGCTGTCAGGCTCACGGCCGTCAGATGACAGTTCCGTGCTGACAGCCTCGGACGTGGCTGGCCGCCCCGACACAAGGTCGGCCGCCGTGCCGTCGATGATGGACAGGTCGGTGACTGTCTTCTCCCTCAGCGATTTCTCGTCGTCTTCGTCGATCAGGACCACCTCGGCCTTTACGGCACCGTCGAAGCCGAGCAGCCGCCTGCTCTCGCTCGTGTCCTCAACGTCCTGGTAGCCGAGGAACACCATGGTGACTGGGTGCTCTGCGCTGGCTTGGGGTGGGGAGGTGAGCTCATTACCCGGGTGGGCCATGGAGCCAGGCTGGGTCGTGATGGGAGGAGAAGGGGGCATCATACCAAGCTGGGGCTCCCTCTGGAGGATGACCTGGGCTGGGGGGCTTGAAGGGATGGATGGCGGGGCGCAGGAAGGCGGAGACAGATCATCGATATCTGCTGGGGAAACGTAGGCCTCTGGTGCAGCTGGGGTCACTGTCACATGACCCTTTCCACCATCTCCTCCTCCAACAGGTCTGGCAGCTCGCTGGATCAGCTGGTCAACCTGTGCAGAGCTCCAACCATTCTCCACAGTGGTGGTGGACACGCCCCCTGAGGAAGTGACCTCGTAGACCACTTTTCTGCCATCGTCATAGACTTTGATGCCACGCGACGCTGCATCCAGCGCGCTCACACGGTTGGCTGACAGGACGCGCTGCTCGCCGGTCTGTGGGTCGTGCTGTACGTTGATCTCCATGGCAAACATTGCTGTTAGGAGGGGAAGGGAGACAGGGAGAAGGGAGGGGTTTGATGCAGAGGGAAAAGTGAAGGGGTAGGGAGAGACCAGTGGAGGAGGTGGGGGGTGTTGGGAGGAAAAGGTGGAGGGAGTAAAGCGTGAGGATGGGGACACAGTGTTTTGATAAAACTGATAACTGCAAACTGTAAAACGTGACATTAGTAAGAGACATAACATTACCTGAATGTTATCCTTACGAGACATAAACCACAGATGATGTTGAGTTAACAAGAAAAACACTTAAGTATTCTTCACTTTGCTTAAGCCAATTGAGGACAAGTAAACTGTGGATGGTACTCTCTAGCAAACTGCAGATATCTTGTGTGATTAAAGGCTAACTACACCTAACTACAAGTTTATATATTAAAGTGTGTTCACAGGTCTTAGGGAGTACTACTGCAGATGTGAAACAAGTAGTACAAAGAATTTTTTGGCTCCAGAAGAAGCTGGATATAATCTGAAAAAAATTGCCTCCAGTGACGTCACCTAGTGACCGAGTTGCATTATGGGTAATGTAGGCACCAGGTTTTGAAAAGGAGGAAAAATGCAAGGGATAAAAATGCAAGGGATAAAAATGCGTTATCTCTCGTTCTGCTGTATAAGTGTTGATCATTTGTTTTTCAACTGTCCATAATGAGTCCATCAGTGTTACTGGAGTGCAATGCTAGACTAGTTGCTAGACCTTTTCAGATTATGGTGACTACATTACCCAGAATGCAATTTAGCCACTGACTGATACAAATAATCAGATTACATCATTTTCTTCTGGAGCAACAGAAATATTTTTCTAATCCCTAACTACTTTTTCCACATATTCAGTAGTACTCCTCAGGGCCTGTAAACGCACTTTAATGTGCAAAATTGTAACTTTTTAAGTCAAGTAATATTAGTGACAACTACTTTTTGTTCACTTCCTTACCAATTATTTGGGAAATATTATAAAAATGTGCACCTACATCACCATTGGTCCACACACAGTCTATCCTGACAAGGATCCATGCAGTAATTGTAAACATATTTTCTTCTGCAACATAATATACAGTGATTTTCTAAAATAGAAAATTTAGTAAAAGAATGAAAAAAGAATAATCATACTAAAGGTAGTTTGTTTTTTTGGTATAAATCTTTTCTCTTCCTGCAGATAAGCCACAAGCACGACTGTCTTACTTTATCTTGCTGACACAAAAGCTGAGCTTTTATTTTGTAAAGCTTTTCCCCACTGCAAAGTCAGCAGCACCAAATACAATGATTCAAACGTTCACAAAAAGAACTTAACTTTACTACTGAAACTTTTGTTGTTTCTGTAACTAGAAAAAACTGTATAGATTTAACTATGAGAAAAGACCTAAACTACTATAAATATCAAGACTAAAACTGCTACTAATCCTAAACCTACCAGTACCAAGACTAAAGCTTATAACTGTAGATCTAGTAATGTAATATAGCAAAGTAGTACCACTATACAATAACTAATACATGTGCTAAAACAAATTCTGAAACTAAAACAATGACACAGAGATAATATCAGGGAGACCGAAGGTAATGCTAATACTAATGTGATTTCAATGTTGCTCACTGACTTTAACTGAAAGTGATCCTAATACTGACAAAAATACTAGTAAATGTAAATATTTTTTGTTTTTGTATTTTGCTAATGAAACTCAGTTATTTTAAATAGACTGTCTGGATTGTAGTCATATCACGTGGGCCTAACATGAGCTTGGAGACAGAACTAATTCTCCAAAGTCAATTTATATATTGATCCAGCGCCTCATGTCCATGTGCTTTCAGTATATGTGTTTAAGTGTATGTAATTATTAATGTATCACTGTCATAGCCCAACTGGATGTTAAACTGTTGTAGTCCATAAGCGATTTGATTGTTTTTATGCAAACGTGTGTATGTGCGCCTGTCCACCCTCCATGTGCGCGCGAGTTTGTCCTGGTAATCCAACTTGGCTGCGACCCAAAACCTTCACGTCCTCTCTTCCTCACTCCCCCCCCCCCCCCCC
>CAEMYA010000179.1:3025428-3082928 GCA_903131615.1 Diplodus sargus | reverse complement strand
AATAATGACATAACCTATTAGAGCTTGTTCCTTGGAAAACAGCATTTATTTCTGTCTTTTACCACTTTTATTTTTCCAGCAATGCTGGAATTGATGCTGCTTTCTGACACCATTTGAAAAATAACCAGTTATGTTTAAGAAAATGAGTAAGTGCATTTAAAGCCAACACTTTGTAGCTCTTGAAGCACCTCAACAGCTAGGCTTCACGCAGATCGTGCTCTCTTACCTTCTGCAGGTCTTCTATTGAGCGCTCCGTCTCTTTCAGACGTTCCCGCAGAACCTGCTCTTTGGCTGATATCTGGGACTCTTCACTCTCAAGTGCACCGATTTCAGACTCCAGCCTGCAAACACAAGAAATACAAGAAAACATTTTCTGTAATGATATCCTAAGAACCAAGGAATAGGTTGACCTGAACGGAAAAAAGTACAGGACAACACAGCTTTAAAGTTATGTCCATTTTCAGGCTCGCATCTTTTACTTTGGGTGACTACTAGAAAATGTTTGCATGCTCTTAATGTTACTATTTTTCTCGTACTGTCCGTTGCTGCAGCACTTCCATTCACCCTCTGCCGGAGCGTTTTGTTTTAGGTCATGCCTCTCTAAGGTACCCTTCCCGAAAAAGTCCCTTCTGCTCTGATTGGGCAGCTCTCACAAGCCTGAACAGGCACCACCCACAGTGTTTTGCATCATCTCTACCGGTGTTTTTTGCCATGCAGAGTTCATTGCTGAGGGCAGAGACTGTAAAGTTGTGACAGCACTACTTTACAAAAGTCCAAGTTTGCTTCCAAGTAAGATTTAAACACATTTTACGCACACTTTCTGTTAAGACACATCTACTCTATGGTCAGCTGGTTTGAATCCAGTTGCTATTTCGTTGTAAGTAAAAATACAAATATATTTCATTGAATGTCCAACAGTACATGTTTCTTCTTTAGCATTTGGCTTGCAGAGCACTGTATGGTGCACTGGTTAAAATGCACCTCAGACCACATGCTTCTGGCCATCAATTTTCAGTCTGTTCTCAGTGCGTCGTGGATGAATTTGCACCAGCCTTTTAAAGTGTATAATTCTCGTCTGGATATAATCCAGATGCTCAAAACACATGAAATTATCAGACAGAGACAGGGGATCAGTGAGAAATGTGCAGCCATCTGGCCGAGAGCTTTGCCTGGTGGACAAATCCGTACATCCTCCATCAGCAGGTTGTAGTCTATTAGTCAAGTGGGCACCATGGTTTTAGTGGAGTTTAATGCATATTAACAATGCTTTTGGTGGTTAGATTGCTGAAATTTCCTTACTGTTTTTTAAAAAAAAGAAGATGTATGCCATGAAAATCATTAATTCTGTTGTGTAAAGTTGTTATGGTGCAGTTTATCCTGATTGAGTCGTTGTGTGAGATCATTCTGACACCTAGGCTGAGGAATGACATGATCCATACAGTATACGCAGTATTTGCAGGAGTGTCATCAGTGTCTCATCATTTAGAGTGTATGTAATGGTTATCACCAATCATCGTCCTGATTTCAAGTAGTCAGGATGATTTTGCAACCCTATGAGATACGGTCCTTATGTTTGTCATCGCCTTCCACAACCACCCATATTACTGTTTCAAATATTACAGTTTTGTGAATAAGTGCCCTGGTAATTCAGGTCTTGTTAAGGTCAAGTAACCAAGAACAAATTGGATAAGATTATGAAAAGACAATCATGATTAAAAGAAAATAATGATGACTTCAGACTACAGATTGAGAACCTTGGTCTGTCGACAAATGTTTTGTACACTCGATACAAACTGTACACAAGAAGTTTTACAATTATTGCACATTACTGACAGAAGATCCTTAGTAACATCCATACAACCAGTTCTGTCATTTTTACTGATGATGCCAATCTCTAGGCATCATTATCATTCCCAAATTTGCACCAAAAACAGACTCATGTACACACACACACACGTACCCTCACATGGACATTTAAGAGATGGATGTCGCAACAATTCTAGGAAGCGGTCAGGGAGGAGGACCGGGGCTGCTTCCTCACTGAACGCCAGCACTTAGAACACTTCAATGTATACTCCTCTGGGACACGAGGAATTTGTGCGTCAGTGTGTGCAAGCGTGTGCGTGTAAAAGAGATATTAAGGTTCATAACAATGCCATCAACAGTCAGTATTCCCACAGTTGTCCAGAGTCAATAGGGCTCCCTCATCATATCAGCATCAGTGACCATGTATGAACTTGAGTAAACACCGTCCTGACTGTATTGTTTTCAGACGTTTTATCTGAGGCAGTTTAGACAAACACAAGGGCACAGATTTGAAGTGTGAATTGGCCTGAACTGTGTTGAGTTTTTATAATATCAACATTTGCCATAGAGGATATTTTTGGATTAGCTGGAACGATCAAAATCAAGGATGGTGTCCTTAATGTTTGCCAGAAAACCTGCTGACTTGGCTCTGACCACTGAGGTCTAACTAAACAAATCCCACAGTCCACACTCATCACTTCACCTTCTGCCAGTTTCTACTCAAGTTCAGCTTCAATGGTGTGATACTTGGATGTGATACTGCTACCCCAACTGTGCTGTGGCACCTTACACACATATATACAAAATATTTTGATAAAAACGCGGAAAAATTAGGAATCTTTATTATTATCTCAACACTTCAAACTCTTGGTCCTGTCTGAATCTTGAAACACTCTGGTCTTGTTGTTGACTTTGTTTCAACCCATCATAGTCTTGATGCCTTGGTCTTGGTTTCTGTGGTTGTGACTACAACTCTGGGCGCCACCAAACAATTGTTTTCAACGCTTTTATACCTGTGTGCACCACGTACCCTTTTTTCACGAATATAGGTATACTCCTAGTAATATTAGCCAAATGGTCAATTCTATGCACACAGCACTGTAGATAAATCTTTATTTAATCAGGTAATCTCATTGTGATCAACATCTCTTTTGCATTGCAGACAATAGGGAACAGCCGAGCAGTCAGCACACGCTCCAGAAGCTGTGGTGTTGGGTTAGAGCTGCAGTCGAGCTGTTCTGCAGTAAGAAGCAAAGCTTTTATTGGCTGCGTCTGTCACACAAATCTGTTGTTTGTCTTTGCTGAATGTAATCACGCACTACCTTGGATGGGATCTGAAGACTGAACAATGCACATGACCAGTTTCTCATCACTGAATTGGCTTCTTATAACTGTGTCCTTGCCATTGTTTGGATCAAGATGATCATCACAGTGTTACTGTGTGTTACTTGAAATCAGTTGATTCAGTGGATTTGTGCATTTAAAAACAGCAGAGTATTGTTTCCCGCTAAAGTAAGAATGGAACAAAACAGTGCAGCATGCACAAGGGCTATTTCAACACCACTGTAAATACTGAAGAGAGCCAGAATCTTTTCAGAATATATTGTTCAACATAATGCAGCATGCCAGGCTCAGGTTGGACTGAAACTAGATTCTTATTCATTCATTTTGTCTATACTTACTGTGATACTGCACTCTTACTTTCAGCACTCTAACCCTTTCTGAAGTAGCTTTTCAGCCTTTTCTCCAACTTTATATGTGTGTGTGTTTTGTGGTCTAGGAGTCTCAACAGCAGTGAGATGGAGGTTATTTATAAACACAGTAATGCTGGACTGTGCATCCTATATTTATCTCTAGCCTTGCTGGTATGAGAAACAATCACCCAGCCTTGGATTGGAGTTGCAAGGACTGCACCACAATGTGTAATCAGTTTATGCAAGTAGACTACTTGCTATACCTTGACCTCTAAATATAAGCCTATCAAACTTTGTTTTCGTGTAAGCGCATGCGAGCAGGATGTGCTGAAGGTTTCAGTGGATGTGTGCTTGTTTATCCTTTCAAAATATAAAGCTGTAATGATGAGGTGGCTTACTTATTGTCAGTATTTCTGTCGATGAGGCTAATTAGACTAATCTTCCAGTAAAAATAGATTTAAAAAAATCAACCAATTATAAGCTTTATCTCGATGTTAGCAGAAACAAGAAATGAATCGGGGATGATAACAGTGTTAAAACTTTTTTTTAACTATTGTTTTAAAATTAACAGACACTAAAAATTATCTACCAACCAAACTGTGGCAGCAAGTTGAGTCAAATCCTGATGGAAGCCAATAAAAATATCCATGTGCTAACACATCTAGCACTGCCTGTTTCTCTCATGTCAAATTAAACTTTGGTGACACACCAATTTGAACAATATCAAGCTGTTTTGACAATGCTGACCTTTTGGGAAATTAACAGCTGGAGAGTCTAACATGGAAGAAGCTAGGACTACTGTAGCTTTGCTAGGCTATTAGCTATGCCGTATCGTCCACATCATTTCACTGTCATAGTAAAAACTCTTTCACAAAAGATACATGGTTTTCATACAGTTACAAGACAGGAGTCCATGGTACAGACAACTTACTCTCCTGTTAGTGTCAAAGTTAGCCTCCTAACTGTCTCAGAGATGTACGCAGTTTAAAAGTAGTTTTTGAAAGCGTAAGAAGTTTGTGAGCCCCAGTACATGAACATGAGTCACAGAAACCTACAGATGGTGTTTTGGGCCTCTAACACACAAAATGAGCAGTGTTTGTCAGTAACCATGTCTATTTGGTAGGTGAATGAAAATGTCCTGTCTTGTTCAAGCCCTCACCATTGTCTTTCCTTTCTGTAGCAGCTGTCTGTACCCCGTCGGATCTCTTTTGCTTCTCTTCCCAGCTCCTCTCTATCTCATTTCCTTTTTTCCCCATTCTGGCGGGAAATGGCTTTTACTTGTGCTTCCTGTAAGCTGCATGAGGTCTTGCCAAAATGGGCAAGAAACAAGATTTATGGCCGGAGGAGGACGCAGGCTCAGGAACTTTATTGTAGCCCGAGGAGCATCCTACAAGACTAATGCTAGAAATATTCACGCATGAGAAGCATAAATGCTTTAAGTTGCTATTGACACTAAAATAAATGGTCTAAATCCTTTCTAATATAATCAAAACCCCTCTTTGTGAGAAGGAACTGTCACCTAAAATGAAAAAGTGCTCTAATATTACCTTTATAATCCTGTAGGGACTCATACTGTGTCTGTGGCACCTAATTAGTTTAACTAATGTAAAAAATAGTAGACCGTAGGTAAGAAGTTGCTATAGAGAAGGGTGGGAGGGAAGGTCTGACCTAGGCAAGTATAAAAGGAGGGAAGTGTAATTGAACGTCACAATACAATCCATTAAAACACAACAGCAAACTACAACTCCAAAATGATTCACCTCTCTCAATGAAAATCCTTAAAAGTGAGACTGGCTGAGGCCACTGCGTCTTTGAATGCCTCAGTCAGCTTGAATGGTTCTTAGATTATGTGCAGAGCAAACAGAAACACACTGGCCAAACTTGTGTCTAGTGCCCTCTAGTGATCAAACCACAAAAATGACCCAAACTGTGAGCACAGAAGGAGAAGAAACACCATGATGGACCCGCCTGACAATCAAGTCCTGTTGTATTTCCCACCTTTAACTCACTATAATATTGCCTAAAATAAAATATTACTGGTTTGTTTAACTGCTCTTGACTGATCACATCAAATAAATTTTCTTTATACTCTTGACTGATCACGAAGTTTACACATCTTGTAGACGTAACCTTTTCATTAACCATCCGATCAGGTGTTACTCCAGTGTCTCTTCCGTCTTTATCATCATACAGTCCAGGGTGCTTATAAAGCATGCATTAAGTGTATTGTTACATAATTAAACACTATAATGCTATGCATTCAAAACCCAATTAATCTGAAATGTTTCATTTCTGGATGCAGATTAGAATATGTGATTTATGCGTATGTGTGTGCGCATGAGGCAGATGAGGCCATGACCTTGCACTGCCTCTGCTCCCTCCCCCCTACTTCCTCTTCGTCCCCTCTTTATACTTCTGTGTCTGGCGGTGTTGCTATCTCTGTGGCGATTCTGAAAAGGGCCGGTGATGTCACCGTCCCACCCCATCAACCAACCGCAGGCCAGTTGCCATGGATACGCCTGGGTGGGCAGCAACTGCTTTCCACATCATACAGGAGGAGGAAGAGCAGACATCTGGTTTTATGTTTGGTCGATGTGTGTGTGTGCGTGTGTGTGCGTGTGTGTGTGTGCGTGTATGTGTTGGGACTGTCAGAGATACATAGACTGACAAAAGCAATGACAGACTGAGGGTGGAAGAGAGGAAGTCTAACCACGTTGTGTATTTATAAATAATGCTGCATGTGGGCTGTGTGGGGCCGCTGTAAACTTGCTTTCTAGGTACAGTTCTTCTCCTGGAGGTTTTCTTGGACACTTTCTAAGATGCAGAGCAACTCAGAGGATGACAAATTGTATTGGCTGAGCTAGGCTTCAGTAGGTGGAGCCACACGGCCATAGTTTTTTTAAAGCAATCCACGAAGAGACAAAACTTAACGCCACTTAACACAGTGCAAAATGCAACAATTTTAGTTCAAAACATACAAAAATTACCTCAAATTGTCAACAGAATGCGAAGAAATAACAGTTTTGACGTTATGTCAAAGACATGTATGTATTGTGTTGCAGAGATATCTACCTAAGTTAGCATGCTAACCAGCTAGCCTCAGGCCTGAAACTTCTTTCTCTCAGCGGTCCAAAGCTCCTGTGTTAGTGGTTTCAATGCCAACATTCCCCTGGTAGTCCGGCTGGCTGCATGGCTAACTGGGCTAACAAGCTAACAGTAGCTATTGTCATGGATGATTAAACAGAATACATTTAGCAGCAATAAACAGTTATTCAATTGATGTGCTATCCCTATTTTTTGCAAGAATTAATTCAACTGGTGACCAATTGTCACGTATTGCACCTTTAACTCTAAATGTGTATCTATGAGTTTGAATTATGGCGGAACCTTCCATAATTCATCCAGGTATAATGGGGGTTTGGAATAAGTCAGGGCTGTTCAATTTTGAGGGTTAGGGTTAGCTCATATTTCCTGTGACCTTCAACTTTAACTTAAAATGTCATTCAAGAGAAAAAGAAATGTAGTTCGTAAGCTGTTTAACATTTATAAGCAGCATATAAACATTTGATAAATGGTTTAAAGGCACTCTCAAATTAAGGTGTAAACAGATATAGCTGTTAATGTATGTATTTGGCTGCAACTCCTTCAGTTTTATACCCACAAATAAAGGTTGGTGTATAAATAGATAATGAATTACAAAAATACTAAAACAAACTTTCATAAATATAAAATATGTTAATATAAGTGCAAATATAAGTTTTGATTGGTGACAAATACCCAAAATGTCCTCATATCTGTTAAAAACAACAACAACATAATGTACTATTCACAATTTATAAATATTTATATGTAAGTTATTATGATGTGGTTAATTTTTCACAAGTTCTTCGATGACAACTTCTACAGTTGTGATTACATTATTGGTTTTCATGAAAAGCAGTGTTGCTTTGCAAAGGTTTTCATAAGTGGCCTCCAAATTCAACCGCAACCACATTCACAATCAATACACACAGCTCAGCTCCATGTACCATAGTCGAGCCAAATGAAAAAGGCCAACACTGAGCCACTCCATTATTTGCCTACAGCTGAAAACAATTGAGAAATTGCAAAGTCTTTCGGGGGCTCACTTGCTCATGCTAAACAAAATATTTCACAATACCATGTTACTACATACACAACCTGCCAAAGTCACGGATCAATGTTGTAGCATGTGTCTGCACTCAGGCGCACTGATGCTGTTTAAAGATTTAATGCTTCCAGACAGAAGTGTGCTTCTTCCTGTTTCTGTCCCAAGTGCTGATCTGTCTTCCAGATCACAAAGAGGAAGTTATGATTGAGACTTGGCACAAAAACAGAGAAGGAGCTCTTTGTTGTTTCGGCTTTTGTCACGACTTACTGTCCTTGGCTGATTCACACTCAACATAAAGACATATTATATGTCTCTTGCTATCTCTGTCCCAACTCCGTATCTGTACCATTGTGTAAAGTTTAAAGGGAACAAAAAGGCAGATTAGAGATTCTGTTGCCATAAACATGACAGAGCAGGCAGAATGGATACTAAATAAACTATACACCCACAAATACTTCATCAGCAGTAGTAGTATTAGTTAGGTATAAACATTACTTTAATAAATGTCAGCACTTACTGTAGCACCCTGTCATGTTTCACCTCTGTTATTATTTGGACCCTTGAAGCTAAGGTAGCACCTTATCTATCATAATATCTGACAGTGCTGTGTTTTATTTCAGTTGCTTACAGTGAACAGATCTGGGAAGGTGTTAATAACACATACAGTGGGTTTGAATAATAATATCTCAGTGTCTCAGTGACAGCCTGACAGAACTGTCTTTAAGTCTCAGCGCTGTTGTGTTAAACAAAAAGGCCTTTACTTCACAACATTAAAGGTTCTGAGGCCATGAGACTCTGATGAAAGAAGCATCAGTCTTTGAAAAGATGAATCATTAGTTCATATTAGTGGTCGAAGGAGCCCATGAGGCTATGTGAACTTTAAAAATTGGGTTATGTACATATTTGTGATTACTCAATGAATATCTTTTTGATAAATGTTTCTTTTACATTTTTGCTCAATCACTTCATTGTTCAGTCTGTGAAAAGTCACGGAAATGCTTTACTTTGTCTAACCAACAGGCCAAAGCCCAAAGATATTCAGTTTACAACATTATGAAAGACGTAAAGAGCAGAACATTCTTAAATTGGAGATGCTGGAAACAAAGTGTTTGGTGCTTTGCTTGAATAAACAACTCGACAGATAGTAGGCAGCATGTTGCCAGAGTGACCGCTAACTGTTGCCTATTGTAGCTGTCATTTGCTCAGTTCACCGTGCAGCTAGTGGTCGTAATAGCTGACTTTGCCCGGACTGGGAGCTTGGAGAACCAAGGGGAGTGTTGTTGTTAACTATCACCTCTTGAGGTACAAAGTAGCTAGGGGCTAGCTCGTTTGCTTGCAAACTTTAATAGATATCTCTGCAAAGAAAATGCGTCGACGTCGTTCACATAACGTCTAAATCTGTTGAAAATCTGTTAGTACATTTTTGAATACTTGAAACATATTTTACATATTGCATCTTTAAATATATACTGTACAACTGTATCTGTAAGCTATAATGTTACAATCATGACATGTTGCTTTAACATAAAAAATAAATATTTGGCTTCAAAATGCAGCCAAAGGGTAAAATGTAATCAAGCTCTGTTAGTAAAAAAAACACTTTTTTGTCCACCTCAAGAATTTACTGTGTTTTTTAAAATTTGTCATTATTTAGTTGACTTCCTCATTTGATCTGACTTTAAATGAGAGCAACAGTTTTATACGCTGATAAAAAATAAAATAAGGGCGTAAAAGGATAAAAGCCAGATCTCAAACAGTTGAGTCTCCCAGAGGGATGACAGGACATTTGAGTTTTTCGTTTAAGCAAATGGCCGTGACGGAGCACCCTGTCATTCCTCTGTATATACAATCTATTCTGTTTTGACATCAAGATAGATACCAAAGACTAAATGATTTGGGTTTTTGGAGAGTTGAAACATGAGTGTGTTATGATTACAAGTTTATTGTAAACCGGGACTTTGGTTTAGGCAAAAGACGACACAAATGACTGTGTAGGATCCGATTTTATCTGCAGTAAATGTCCAACATGAATCCTGCTTGTGCTGTTCTCTTAAATCCAGTCTATCCGAACATGGTGTCCTGTTTGAACTGTTCCACATTCTATGACTTATTTAAGACTTTGAAGACGATTTGTTAAGTTCAAGTTTGGTGTCTGCGGTTTGTTCCCACTGCAGTTGTTAAAATAGTTCTGAAATGTTGATAAATTCAGAAATCAGGGCAGGTTTACTCTACAAAATACTTTTCTGGTCAGTGTGTGCTCTCATACTGCCACTGTGAGGCGAAAGACAAATATTCTTAGAATGTTACGTAACACCATACAGGGCACTTCAATGGGCTTGTTGCAGTAAGTTTAGTTTGCTGCAGCCAGACTGCCTGCTGGACCTCTTGTATCCTCCACACTCCATTTGCCTCTTCAGCACAGTTCAGAATGAAGGTTTTCAGGTCTGGTAATTGATTGATAGTTAGATAAGATTAGATGTGACTTTATTGATCTTCTGTAGAGAAATGAGGTCACTGCAGCAGCAAGGTTGAGCAGGGAAGTTAAGACTAATAGTCTTAGCACACATAGCAAACAGGAAGAGAGAAAAGAGATCACTGTGTGAACATAGCAATGTGCTACTAATATATTTAAAGGAATGCTTAAACATTTGGAAAAAATCTGCTTATTCATTTCCTTTCAGAGAGTCAGATGAGATGCACTCTCATGTCTGTCAAGAAAATCTGAAGCTATAGCTAGTAAGCTTAGCTTGGCATGACAACTGGCAGCCAGCAGAGACTCTGGTAAGCTGCCGTGCCCCCGGAAGGAGATAGTCCAGCCAATTATCGCTCTGTAAAACTACGACATGATGTTTTTACATGTCAGCTTTCACATGATTTAAACACATTAGATATAAAGTGTCAGTAAGTGAGCTTTACATACTGAACTGAACACACAGATATAAGAGTAGTCTTATGCCTTGTTTCCACAAAGTTTTGTTTTGAACCTAGTGTTCAAATCCTCTATACTTCTTTTTCAGATATGCAGTAGCAGTCCCCACACTTCAATGCAAAAAATTTGTCGACTTACCCTTTAAGTATGGGTGTATATACATAAAGAGGTCAGGAACACAATAATGCAGATGCACAGGCTCGTTTTGCTGCAGTGTCCTACTTTTTGTCCATGTCTGCAAAATAGAATTTAACTCACTCAAATACAATTTTGCATGCCTGAAATGCTCCTGCACACTCTGATTTTGTTAAAAGACAAAACACCATTCCTCCTAATGTCTCCTCTAATGAGTTGGGAATCTTGTCCTGTCGCTGTGGCAGGAAACGCAGTGCCAAAACCACACTGCTCCCCCTTCACTGACGGCCACATCTCCATGTGCAACATGGAACAAGCAATGATCCAAAAGTAGCACGGTGTGGGTACGTGTCGGGCCGGTGCCACATTGTGAGAGGGCCTATTGCTGCTGTGTCCCTTTCTCTGTTTACTTAGCCTGTCCGTGTAATGATAGGGATATCTGTACAGCTACCACTGCTGCTGCCACACTCTCTCATTCTGTCTCCCTCTGTCTGTTTGTTCTCAGGGCTCTGCAAAGTAAGCGTCTTTCCCTGCACACAATGGCCGCTATTTCTTCATCGCTCCGTCGCTTTGTGTGTTCCTCATGTTGGGTTACTACATTCACAGACTGCCTCTGTCTCTTTTCCTTCTCTGTGCTCAAAGACCGTAGGTATGTTTGTGAAATAGCCTGTACAAAGATTGCACTGTTCACCCTTTTTTCCTCACGTCATTTTATATGATTTCCAGTTCAAGGTCAGCAGCAAGCACGGCTTACGACACCACACAAAGACGCTGCTGTTGTCTTTGAGTTTTGTTTTTTTCGTAATGTGTTTTCCATTAGCTTTGCATAATCATATGGATAATCTGAAGAGTCGCTTGTTCTTTCTTTGTACATTTCTCTTTTTTCATTCATGCATGTGAAGCTCAGTAGCACTAGGGATGTTCTCCACAGACAGATATAGCTGTTCCTCCTCTTTCTTTCTTCCACTCTTGTTTATATGTTCTCCAGTGCATGAAGCGATACGAGCATCCATAAAAGAGCTGCCACTTTGTCTTTGTTGCTTTCTGTCATTAAAATGTCTAACAGTGCATGTGTTGTTAGTCTAGCAGCTAGTAAAGTGGGACAGACAGAAGTCTGGGCTTCTGTGCTTTTGGTTACAAGACAGTGTAGTCTATTTAAGAAGTGTTTATAGGTAGAGGAAGGTGAATTTTTCATGGAAATCCAGGTTTATCCATGATTATAGCTTTAGTCACCCTCTTTCTCTCTCACATTAACATACAGTCTTGTACTTCTATCCTTGTGAGGACCCTCATTGACACAATGCATTCCCTCGCCCCGTACCTTTACCTTAGCCATCACAACTAAATGCTTAACCTCAACCCCTACCCTTGCCTTAAACAAAACCTAATTCTAACCTTACCCTTAAAATCAAGCTGTAACCCTCCAACAGCCCTTTAAAGAAGCAAAAACTGTCTTCACTTTTCCAAAAATCTCCTCACTTTGTTGGTTAAACACACACACACACACACACACACACACACACACACACACACACACACACAAGATAATGCAGAGTCCATATTCGTCCCAACGATTCACCTCTGTCCCTATCAGTGGTGGAAAGATTCCAGTTTCCTGGGTTACAAGATATTCTGGGATGGTGTCCCATAGAGTGTAAATATAGATGCCACACCCTCTGCCTGAAATACTCACACACACACACATACGCAGGCACACAAAAAAATCAAATTAGAAAAATCTCACCACTACAGAGTCATATCACACACAATTTTTAAGTTTTTTAAGCAATGAACTATTTTGCAATGGATTTTCACAGTCAATGTTTTGAGGTAATTCAATGGTTAAAGTGTTTTAACTTTAATGTTTGTGTGACTGAAGGCACTCCTTGGACTCCTACACATGAGCTCTGTGACTTTACTTCACCCACTAGAGAAGACTGTTTTCTGGAAGCCTCGAGGATTGAATCTCAGACAGCTGAGCTCCACTTAAAGCAATTTCCAGCTCACATCTGAGACCCTTGTTCACTATTGTAATTGCATGCAGACCTGCTTCTGAAGCATTCCTTACATACAAACATGCAAGAAAAATGCTAGGCCACTTAATCGAATACTAAATTCGGGTTCTGCAAAGACAGATATCATTCTTTGTACTTTTGAGAACTGATACAATTGCTGGTGTATATGCATTTTTACAGCACGGTCTGACCAAAAGAGACAAATGCTATTACTAAGATAAAACAAAGCAAGGAATAGCTGTGTCACAAAGTTGTCACAAACTTCAAGATTTAGTCAGAAACAGTCTGGGAAAAAAAGGCACTCAGGATGTTTCTGACCCACTGTGGGTGATTTTGGATGATCTGTGGTTGTGGGAACTGAGCCTTTAACTTATGGCACTGTGTTTTTTAAATACAGAATGTCTTCATCCTTGTGATACTGCTCGGTTTTCTTCTTCCTGTCGGAGGAACTAAATAAAGCCACATTTGGCCACACTCTAAACACTGGAAAATAAAGTGAAACCAGACCAAAAACACATGTCAGTGTGGCACAGTAAAGAGTTATCTCTGTGGTTTTAATTGCTTTTGTAAGTAACTGCAATATGTCCTCTTTGAAACATAGAATTGGACAACAAGTCTATTCAACAGCTGCTGAATGAAGTGATTCATAAGCCGCGGCTTCACAATCACAACTGTCCTTTTGGTCCACAACGCTCTCTCTTTGACCATTCACTCTTGTTCTGTTCAGACCAGAGCGAGAGTTATCCTGGCGTTCGTGGCAACGTACGATGTTGATGTTATTTCAGAGCTGGTGATAAGCTACAGTAGCTGCCGGCTAACAAAGTCTCTTTCATGCAGAGATGTGATAGATGAGGAGGTGGAGCTTGACTCACGGATGCCAATTTGACCCAGAGCCTCATTTTGTGAGTGTGCTCTGATCTCCTTTGCTCAAATACACGAATATATAATACCAAATTATACATCATCAAATAATACATTGCGTGTTGGCTGATTACTCCCATTACTCAAAACTGACAGAAGTCTGCTTCCACTTCACTACTGCCCCTATTCTTCCAAATGCTTGTATTTCATTTTTTGTTAATGCAGTGGTGTGCGTGTGTGTGTGTGTTTGTGTGTGGGTGTGTGTGTCATATTTTCCTCTACCCTGTGCTGCATTGTGCCAACAGTTTCTGCTGCTGTAGGCTGTGTTCTTTCTATTTGTATTTGCCAGAAACACCGGGGAAAGATCCCATTTAGAGGCTTTTCCTTTCCTTTTAATTTCCCAAGCAACTTTCAAGGGCGTTCTTGTCCACGCTACTATATATCCATACATTATTAAAGCAAAGTTAGCGATTTTATAGAGCCAGCCTTCTCTTTTTCCGTGCATGAATAAATGGTGATATGCATAAAAACTTAAATATTATTGACGTAGGAAGAAGATACAGTATAGCATTGTGTCTATGTAAGTCAGTTGACCACCGTCCCAAAAAAACCCACATTTGAATGTCCCGAAGTGATGTTACACTGTGCCAAAATGAATATGCTACTCTTTTCTCTTTGTAATTATCATCTATAGTTGTTAGCTAAAAGTATTAGCATTTTACAAGAAGTACATTTACCTCCAAACTTTACTCAGGCATGTAAGTACATATATTGACTGTACAGAAACTCTGAGTTGTGCTGAGTGTTAAGCTGTTAGCTGTATTAGCTTTGTTAGCTGCAAGCTATTCACTGCGTAGCTGCTAGCTCTGTTGGCCAAGCACACCACAGCGACCTAGTCGAGCTCTCCTGCTGAGTTCAACACAGATTTGTTGTCTACAATGTAGCATTATTGGGGATAAAAATAAGGTGCATCCCAGGTTGATAGTGAGTTTATTGTGTCTTTTTAATATTTGAATGTGTCATATTTTTCACAAGTTTCATACTGAGTAATCCATTTTGTCCTCCTGGAGGTGTCCCAAGGAAGATTTCAGTTCGTTCTACACATGTTTTTTTTTATAATACGGGAGGATGGGACACTACTAGTCAAGAGCCCTTGTTCCCAATATGATACACTGTTCACACAAACATTTTCACAGTTAATTCTCTTCAGGAAAAATCTAAAAAATCTTCCCTATTGTACTGACTGGGGACAACTCCTAAAAATAAAATAAATAAATAAATAAACGTGATCTTAACATGCCTGTCGTGTCTCAGAGAAGAAGAGGTGCAGCCCAGCCCAATTCTCACACCCTGCCAATGGAAACAAACCCAGCCTAGTTTACAAAGCATCACGGTGGCAAGAGCTGGCAGGCGCTTTATTCATAGCACTGGTGATCTCATGTCCAACCTTCATCGGGGGAATAAGTGAGTATCTTACAGCAATGCTTGATGGGAATCAGGAAGCTCCTCCCAGAGACACAAACGCAGGAAGTGCCCACAGAATCACACCACTCTCTCCTTTTCTCTCCCTTTTTTCAACCTTCTCAATATCTAACTCTCTTCCATGGGTATCTACGCCCTGCTTTCACTTGTTTTTTTCTGTCTCTGCTTCATGAGTTTCCTTGTTTCAGCCCTCCAGCTCTCATTTTCTTTAATATCTCCATTAAATGTTCTCCCTTCTCTCTTTTCATTCCTGGTCATCTCTTGTTGCATCTGTTTTTAGAGAAGATGTGAAGCTGCTGTTGGTGTTTATTTTCACATCAATGCAAAAGAAAAATGTAGATTTTGCTCTAAGGTTACAGAGCTGTCCCGTTGAAACCCAATACTTCTGTAGCTACAGTGTGTGTGTATGTGTGTGTGTGTGTGTGTGTTTAAACCACTGTACAGTATGCAGTGGCTAGTCTCACAAAATTAGAGCTCTTTACTGTGACTTTGGTTGGATGCTTTACATTTGGCTGATGAATGAAAACTATTGTTGTTGTCCTCAGAGAATCTACATTTTCACTTCACAGCTGAACATTTGCCAGAAGTGAGGACTACATATTAAAATTGGAGGGAAGAAAAGCAGATGTGCAGTGACAAAATCAATTTGTCAACTTTTTTCTTATAGTTACTCTGTTAATCTGTTCGGTATGCCAGACCCTGATCAGCAAAGCAAAAATTATATCATGAAGACAAAACAAAGCCCCACACTGAGTGTCACTGTGGTGTCCACCAGCGTACCTGTGTATCAGGTCTTCCAGCCTCTTCCCTTGTTCTTCATCCTGCTCCAGCTGTTTCCGCCGTGCCTCCCCATCCTCCTCTGCCATTCCCTGGAGGAGCCATCGCTCACGCATGGCTTTGGACTGAGGAGGGAAGAGAGACGCAGTTAGGTCAGACGTTTTTTTTTTTATTTTATCAGTGATGTTATATATTTTGGCAGACATTTTGGAAGCCCTCCTCCTCAAGACAACCATGAATGTGAAGAGATGATAACATTTTTAAAATGTCTGATTTGTCTGACTGAACTGGACTGATTGGTGCACCCATGTTCGAAAAAATGCAGCAAAAGTGCCCCCTTGGGTGCCCTTATAGTTGACAAAACATGATAATGCACCCTTCAAGCAGTGGACATCATATCCAGTGGACAAAATGTGGTCAAGTGCCCTCTCACTACTATAAATATATCATGATTTTCTGCATCCTGGTACCCCACACACACATGTGGTGCCCTTTTTTTTTCCGCCCCTGCCCCTCAAACAGTCTGAGTCTGCCACTGCTTGTAGAAATGTCTTGTAAACACAGTTCACTAAAATCCCAATGTGTGCATCCTTAAATGCATTTCGTTCCCTATAAAACATCTGCAAAGCAATTTTCATACATTGTTTACATACATGTTTGCTAACTGGCAGTCTTCATCTCTACCCCTTTACTTTTAGGATTAACACATTTCTCTGGGTCATTACCACCACCAACTGTGATTCTGCTGAATTGCATGAAACTGGCATATACCCAGCGAGCTTGTGCGCAAAGGGAACAGCAAATAAGCTGTTTAGTGAGCAAACTAAACATGGACCCCACTCATCAAAACACACCAGTAGTAATGGTCTCGTAAAGATCTACAGAAACACCACCACACTCTTCAAGTAGCTCTTCCTATCTTTGCCTCTTGTGATATTCTTAGACATTATCAACCAGCCAGCAGACTTTCATGGAAACTCATTTGTGAGAGATGTGTAAGATGACTGCCAAGCACGGCTATAACAAATAAACAAGCACTCACTGTAGGCCCACACATGCACATAGTATTTTAGATAAAACAGAGGGACTTGGAACTCAGTGGTTACTCACAGGAAAACACAAAGAATCCCATCAGGCCAAGACAATGACATTAATCAGTCATGAAGTAAGTCTTGTTATGTACAAATACACATATACATAGAAGTATTTTGGGGGGTTTTGCTCTAATTGTTCATCCACAAATGAGTCTGTTTTCTTTCTTCTTTCTTTCATTCCTGAAAGTTCTCTGTGAACTTCAACAAATGTGTTTTTGTGAAATTCCAAAGAATCTGCCAGCTGCTTTCAATTGGAATTCTTACATTTTTAAAATAGATTTTTACTGAACTACTCTATTAAATAAAATAAATCATGTGTGAAGCTGTTTGTTAAGACAGATGGCTGTTTTTTGCCTCACAAACATTCTTTTAAAAGTGGAGGCTGCTATTCTGTCTTTACAGTAGTTCTGTCTCCAGGAGTCACACAGATGTCTGATATAATCCCTTTTGCACAATGTTTATGTTACCTAAAATGTGCAGTTGACATTAGGTCTTACATCAGGGCTGCATACACGGAGGTAAAAATACCAATCATCTCATCACATAGGGGTAAATACTTCATGAATACTTCTAAATGCATTAAAGATGAATGCCAGAGCTGTGTGTTTATGCCACTAATGTCTCAGTCTGGGACTGTTACCACAACAGAGACAAGCACTTAGCTTCACCTTTGGCTGTTTACTGTCAAAACCGTTGCTTGGCTTTGAGGTCGTAGAGCTGACAATTAACAGTACGAGTGCCTCCACATATACACACATTCACTGGCACACAGCACACAATGAGCTCTGCAGAAATGATTCCAAAGCATTTTACCACCTGCTGTCAGAATGTGGCAGCGGGGCTATTTGTTTGTTTGTGTCTGCGCCTGTGGCTGCTACACACCCACATGGCCGAGCTAACCTCGCATAGATCATGTGCGTCACGTATTCAGAGCTGTCGGCCAGAAATATTTCTGAATGAGGCTCAAGTTATGCATCCTTTATTTTGTTGGACTGAATTGATAAACGCTCGTCCAAAATCCGGCTTAAGCATTTGATTAAAATTTAAACATCACAACGACTGAAATACCTTCAGATGTTTGCAGGGTTTTCAGTGTTCCCCGTCACACATTTTCTTTAATAAAATTTCAGATTGCCCACTGCTTATTTTGTCCACTGAGATAGAAAAGGCTTTGTGCATAACTCTAACTTGTTGTTGTCTATCTTGAAAAACAAAATAAGAAATAAAGCTTTCCTGGTAAATAAAGATGATAAATCATACATATAAAAACCTGGAGTTATCTTAAAGTACCCATATTATGCTAATTTTAAGGTCCATACTTTTAATTTGGTTAAAAATGTTTGCATGTTTTATTGTTCAATAAGTACATTATTTTTCTCAGAATGTCAATTTTTGCAGCACCCCTATTCACCCTCTGTCAGTACACTTTGTTTAAGTGCCTGTCTCTCTAAGACCCCCTCTTGTAAAGCCCAGTCTTCCCTGATTGGTCAGCTCTCACAGGCCTGAGCAGGCACCACCCGCTGTGTTTATGCATCAGTCCTGCTGCTGTCTTTGCAACCTTACAGAAGTCCCAATGGCTCGTTTGAAGGCTCTGTCTCTTATTGTCAGCGATTCGTTGCCATGGACATGGATGTCTAACTTTCTAAAATATGACACCTTTAAAGTCAAACTGACTGGTGGCCAATAAAGACCATAACCAACATTGTGAATGTGAGGCAAATAAACCATCATTCATCTTGAGTAGGATGCTGGCATTGAGCTGACTCTAACCTCTGACCACCGTGTGGAATTTTATCAACAAAGTACAACTGTACAAAAAAGTCATTACTTAAAAGAAAAAACTTTGACAGTCAACAAAACACTGATAATAAAGTTGTGTAGGATAACTGACCAGTTGTTTCCTTTTGAGAACCAGCCTGCTCTCTGCTTTCTCTCACGCTGTTTAATAGACTTTCCATTTCCTGTAGAGCTCTGACACACAACTGCACTGAGTTGCACTTTTGAAGGCAAGGATCAGGGCTGGTTAGAAGGTCTAATGCTATTCATCAGAAACTGAAATACCACATTTATCGAGCATCAAAACGCTAAAATACATGACTGCCGGAGGCGAAACCAGCCCTTTAGTTAGGAAACCAGGCTGAAGCATAAATCCCGCCTGAAGGTTAACTTTACTCTGAAATCATCGTGGTGTTCAGCGTGGACCCAGACTCAAATCAACGCCTCCATTCTGACCCGGTTGAATCGTGCAGCCCAGAGGTCCTTATCAAATCTCTAGGCTCCAGTCTCCATTTCCTCTCCCAGGCCACTGTGTCTCTGGAGAGCTGACTACAAAGCCTGCTTCATGCTGCCTGGCTGTGTGGCACTCAGAGGTAATGGCCATTAAATGGGACTTTGTGACCAGATGCTGATAACATCTGGAGTTCAAGCCTGCTGGTGTTGTATGCAAGAACACTAAACAGAGCAGTACACAGACTCTGAAGACTCTGATTTGATTCCCTGTATAGCTCAGTGGATGATTGAGCAAAGCAGTACCATGTTTAGGTTAGGGAGCATTAAGATGATATCGGTTACTTCTTTTCATTTTTCTGGGAAGAGATACAAGACGCAGGCCATCGCACATATTTATGATTACTGGATCAGTCTTACAAATAGGATCTTTAACGTGTGGTTTCCTGCTCCCAGCTCGGTAGCATCACTTCTTCCACAGAGGCTATTTCCACAATAAATGCATGACACTGAATGTATCATGTTAACCAACGTGTACAAGAAAACATGAAAAACTTCCAGTATAAGCATTTTAAAAGAAGGCTATATAGTGTAAACAGCTTCAAAACCAAAAAATGGATTTAAGGCCATTTATGTTCTGGGAAATTAAAGCTAGCTAACGTCAGTGTTAGCTTCTCAGATTCTGTTTCAACTTTTTGACACAGGGCTTTATTTCGGCAACCACTGTGTTCGCACCACCGCAGCCTGAATGCACTACCCACACTCAAATCAAACAGAGGATTGGTGTTTTTGCTACAACGGCTGATTTGGCCTGAATTTGGCCTTAAAATGCTAATCATGAGCTGCAAAGTGAGTCTGATGGGAGACCCCATCTCTCCCCCCTCACTTCCTGTCATCTCTCTACTGCCGGCTACCTTGCAGTATAGACACATCTATGCAAGGATATGGTTATGCAATCGAGCATAAAATGCCAAAATCATGACAAAAAACAGACATCAAGTGTTTAAAAAAGCAAATGGAAAGCTTTTTTGACCAGGACGTTTGAATTATTATGAGCTGGCGATTAGAAAGACGAGAGTAGAAAAACAGACATTGTGTATGAAAATGCTGCATGTAATTAAAGCAGAGTTCCCTGGGGATCTCTGCAATGCAGCCGTGATTTAAATAAACAACACAAGCCAGTAGTTTAAAGAATAGTCACTGCAGTGGTCTGAAATGTCAGCAGTTGATGTCATATGTATAATTTGATATCACAAGGAGCTCGTCAGGTTCAAATTCAAGCAGTGCACGAACAGACCAGGAATGGTTAGATTAGTTATAATGTAAATTATTATGCAGCATGCACAGACTGCATCATCTGGACTCACTGCCGTGATTAGACCCTGGCGCGATCGCTTCATTAATGGTTGTACTGCATTGAACACGTTGCTTTAATAGCCAGACTGTGCACATGGGTTTAATCAATGCTCCTCTTCTGTCCATATTTCCGTAAGTGGGTGTTAAATGGTGGAAAACACCGGCGTGTACAGGAATCAGACTTATTTAATGAAGGAACCATTCATGCCAAGCGTGTTTAAGGGCTGTAATTAGAGAATGGAATGTATTTTTATGGCAAATATTAAAACTGGCTGCCATAGATATTTGTAGTATAATGGGTACCCACAGCTGAAACCCCACCCACTTTACATCTGTGGAGCATTTAGGGCCGCAGGATTTTCGGAACAATTCCTCTTCAGCAGTCCATGAATCATGCTGTGCAATCATTGAGTAAGCAGTGACAGTATAAATATCTTTTAACTGAACTGCTTTTAATCTATTTTTGGCTACATTTAGTCTTGCATGCATTCAAAGAATATAATCAGTAAACAGAAATTTAAGTCTTTGATGTCCAAATGTATTTTAAAGGGACATGACATAGTGTATCAGGTGCTTATATCTGGTGCGTCTCCACCTGACAGGAATGATCATGTGTTTTTCTGAGCATGTGTGCGAGGTCAAGGAACTCATTTTTCATTGGCTGAAAGGTTCAAGAACACCACATAAATAAGCTGTTGATTTTTTTTTTAAACTCACAATCTGTCAGCAGTTTGTAGCTCTGTTTACGCACCACTTACGATTTGCAGGTCACATCAGTGTTTACTTGAAACAAAATCCTGGCTTCCGAGCAACGGCTGGCAGTAATTATTAAGGGATATGTTAATGTGTGTTTGGATTCGAGCTGTTTATCTGGAAAGAAGAAAACAGCTCTGGCCGGGCCCTGGTTGGCCAAGGGAAACTCTGCCGCTCTAACAGGCCAGCACACCAGGAGCATGGAGAGATCTGGGTGTTTGGAATAAAACACTACCTGTCAGCCACAAGCTAACACATTTATCCGTGCGTGCGAGTGATTAAATGCACGCACGTGTAACAGCAGTACCAGAACAAAGCTGTTAAGAAAGGCACATGATGTATGTTTGAGAGCACACTGTCTCTTTATCTCTCTGTGACGTATAGGGTCAAGGGAAGAAGTCTGTTTAAGAAAAAAAAAAGGGGGACTGAGTGGATTAAGAGAGATGAATGAGTTTCACACACACATTTGTAAAGCTTTCTTGTGAGCATCATTCATCAGTGATTTTCTAACCTCAATTCGAACTCTCTACCTTACCTTCACTATAACACTGAACTCATTGTAATCTAACCCCAAACTCAATATCTGACCAATGGTTGCGTTAAGTCTTAAGCAATATTTCATCTCTTAGTAAGAGCAAATGAAAATGAAAATGGATTTAACATTTTTACCTTTGCTGAGAGGGTTTGTTTTCACTTGGCTCTTTTTCTCTGTGGATGGTTGGTTGGTCAGCAGGATTACACAAAAACTACAGAACTGATCTCCGGGGAAATTGGCTGCAGGATGGATCGTGGCCCAGATTAGAGCACATTAACTTTCAGCCTAGTCGCCAGGATATGTTAGCAGTTAACATTTCTGCAAACCACAGATATGTCCAAGATTGAGATTTAGCAACATTACACCCATATTATAGCTTGTGAGCTAGCTTTCACATTGGGAGCTTGAAACCGCAGTAGTGGGGTCATTGCCACCAACATAGCTGCCTAACGGCCAACCACAGTTTGAGTCACACCAGTGGATACTTTTAAGGACACCTGGTGATATTTCCATTCGTTTTTGTGGGGATATATTTTACAGGCCATCAGGTTGCTTAATAGCTGACCCATCTCACTCTGGCTAGCCACAATTTATTTTTAATACTGTTTTTATTGCCTATACTACTGTTGTTTTATTGGTTTTACTATTTTAACCTGCACTTTTTTAACAGCTAGGTATGCAGGCTCAGGGACTGTGTTGTGTATCAATGTTCCTGTCGTGTTATTTATGTTGCACCTTGATCCCAGAGAAACGCTCCATCAGTCTGCCTTGCACATGAACTTGATATGACTTGACTGATATGACACAGTCATTGCACCAAAGTCAAACTTTCACCAAAGTTACAATAATCATTGTCATACCTATAATAATGTAATTTTTTTGACTTGTGACAAGGATTCAGATGGCAGAGTGGGTTCAAAATGCATGCTGAGTAGCCCAACAGAAATAGAAGTCATGTGTAGTCAGCTATGTGCACCTAGTAAGTTGGGAACACACTGAATGGAGATATATTGTAGATGGAGCGGCTGCAATTTCAAAAACCAGCAGCACCTCCATGTTTGAAATATACCACAAAACAAACCAACCTTGAGATGCTGCAATTGTAGCACCAGGTCATCGAGCTGGCGTCTTTTGTCTTCAATCTCCGTCTGTCGCTTTCGCTTCTCCTGAGAGACAAAAAGCAGAAAAGAGAAAGGTCGAATTAATTACTTAAACATTTTATTGTTCCGGATATATATTTATATTGTCAATAGTTTTATTAGGTTTAATAGTGCAGTGGAACAAACCAGAGATGAAGAAGTTGAGCATGGTGATGCACTTATGCATGCTGTTGTATTGATGGAACGTTTTAATATTAGACTTCATCAAGACAAGATCCCTTTGGGACAATTACGGCTTTTATCCATTCAATTTACAGTCGAGCAGAGACTTAATGTCTTCTGATGCAGTACACTATCTAATTCAGTTTAAATTGACGGGTGGGTGGTGTCACAGGAGCTACATCCAAGTTTTTGAGTCCATCTGCACTGTTCAACTTCTCATTCTGGAGAGATGGGGAGAAAAATGACCCCCCGGGTGTACACAGGGAGGAAGCTAAGTATTAGAGAGGCCGGTGGTCAGGGCTTATCGAAAGTTGAGAGGGGACAGGGTCCACAGGCTATCTAAAGGGGATGGATTAGGCCTTGAATCCTCCAAATGGCACTGTGATTGAACTTGAGTTGGGGAGAACAATCCTTTACTTTTCTTTTAGGTGATAAAGGGGACATTTGGAGGCTGGGTAGGACGTACTGTCAGTGGGAGGTTTAAAACTGAAATTACTCAACAGACTGAGGCTATGTGGAGTCACCATATGCATGGGAATATAAACAAAGCAGTTCCCAGTACAACCCTGTTTGGGGCTGAAGGGCATGAGATACTGTAGATGTGTATGTGGCTTTATCGCTCTCTCTCGCTCTCAGTGGGAGCAGAACGAGGATTTCTGGGACGTTTCCTGTTGGCTAAAAATAAGCATCAGGGAAAACCCCAAAATGTGACTAAACCTTAGACCACCTCTCAAAGGGAGTCAGGCTTAGTGACACAGAAAAGAATAAAGAGAACTGAATATAGACGAGCACAGTGAAAAGGTTAGCGCTGAACAGAGTAGCATAGATGAAGTATAGCACAGCATAGAATAGAAGAGTTGGTGGAGTATCAGATTATGGCAGGTTCATTCCTCCATACTTGTCCCTCTAACAGTTAAAATTGTTTTTACTGTAATAATTGTGACCAAGTAGTTGTTGTTGCATAAACCGTAGAACACAAGGTTGG
Source organism: Diplodus sargus (assembly GCA_903131615.1). Taxonomy (NCBI): domain Eukaryota; kingdom Metazoa; phylum Chordata; class Actinopteri; order Spariformes; family Sparidae; genus Diplodus; species Diplodus sargus. Next base: position 3,058,829 of record CAEMYA010000179.1, on the reverse strand, counting down.
CAGATCAGAAGATGGTCATATGGACTGTTGTTTTTGGAGGCTCTGATGATGAAACATTTTTTGTCATTTTAAATATTTTCTGGTACATTTTAAGCCTTTCCAGACAGTAGAGAAGTGTCAGGATTGTGGTTCATGGTATGCATCTCAACCCTGAAGCTACAGGTGCACCTCTGTTTTGTCAATTACTGTAAGTGTTGCGAGGATTTGTTGTTCAGAATGATATGCTGAGCTGCCCTCGCCACCGTAGGACCCTGCTTCTAGTAAACCATGTTGAAAAGTGCTTCCTATTTGCAAGACATAGACACAATCTTTTAATGCACAGGAACACAAAGGATCTGAGTGAGGATATCTTTAAACAGATCTCATCTTTCGTAAAAAAAAAAAAAGAAAAAAAAAAAGAAAGCCCAGGAGAAACATGGCTCTTTAAAAGACTAGTCATAAAAAGCTAAACTGAACTTAGAAAACATGGACCAGATCCAAACAACATGACTTTATCGGTATTACTGAGCAAAGACATCACAAAGCTGCACCCAGACTGTAAAAACATCTGCACCAAACCTGAGTCCACTTCTCTCTCTCTCTCTCTCTCTCTCCAACACACACATACACACACACACACACACACACACACACACACACACACAAACACACAAACCACAGCAACCTACACAGCAGCGGTTCCCATGGCTTGTGAAGTACAGTCAGAGGGCCAGGGCAGAGGCATGGTCACCAGATGTCAAGGACTGTTAAGGACATGTGGTCCAGGAATTGGTAAAACACACAGACACGCACACGCATGCAGGCACAAAATACACGTTCACAGGAACACACAAAAGCAAACACACTCACAGGGACGAATATATACACATGATATACACACTAATACATTCTCAAAACAATACAGTACTCAGGAAAAACTTCTGTGTAATCTGTGTTGGTGAATCCTTGATTATGCAGAAATGCCTGCTCACATGTAGACATATAGACAGATGCTTGACATCTGCAGATCAAAGACGGTTTGGCTGCCATTCGGTTTCCATACCATTCCAGAAATACGATGTATGTAATGGATATTCCCACCCAAAGCAATGCTCTGCTTCAAAAACAGTATTGTAATAAAAAGCTGATGCAAACTGTTTTTCTGCAGATCAATGCAACCTTGCAACACTCTGTACTGGCCAATCAAACACCTAGCACAAATACACTGCAGGTAGTAATTGTCAAGACCTTAAGTGCTGCTGTAAACATTTTTCTGTTCTACAATCCTGTCTCAAAGGAGAAAACCTGCGGAGGGGTGTCTTGGCATTAATGTTGTCTAAGCAGCACTGCAGTGGTGTTGCTGTAAGTTTTAACCTTGAGGAAACAACTATTGGTTTGTGGACTACCATACTGAAGCCTCAAGTTTGCTGTTCTACGATGTTTTGGAGCCAGAAGTGAACATATTTGGACAGGTGAAGCTTGGATGATATCCTGATTATATCTGACTTGGAACCAAATTACATGTCATAGTAGCACTTAAACATACTTTGCTCCATCTTCTATCTTACTCTAAATGGGACCATGTATTAAAGAAGACTTGAAACTATCGATTGAGACAATAAACTCATCAGGAACATGTTTACTGTGGTTATAACTCAAGAGGAGTTGGAGTTGTCTCCAACTGGCCATTGGAAATAATGGAGGTTTAAGGCACTTTTCAGATTAAAAGGCTCATTCCTCATACAGTCAATAATCAGAGATGTGTCTCAGGAAGTAGGCCCTGCTTTTTTCTAATGTCCTCACACAATATCTTGGCCCAGGATACTTTACATGTATGTATGGAGAAATGTCTATCATAGTGCTTCTCTGATCTTCTACAAATTGAGCAATTAGAAACACTATTTGACATTGGTTTCAATTGGGTTTCAGTGCCAAGAACAAGTCAGCTCCCTGGGGTCATAAAGTTCCTGTTGAAAAGTGTTGGAATCATTCAAGTCCAGCTATCACTTCTTGATCAGAACTGAAAATCATTAGCTGGAGGAATGGTCGTTGTCTCTGAGAATCTGCAACAGAAACTGATTACAATAAGATGAAAAGAGTCCGTTGCCTGGTACAGTTGAAAAGACAGACCCCGACCTTGTTCTGTTCACTGTATTTCCCCTCAGAAAACACATCCTCCCCCTCAGGAAAATATGTTGACATTCTTGGTGACAAACTCATGACTTCCCACACTCTGACTCACTGAGTGGCCCCACTTGGCTTGCCACTGTGCTCGTATACAAGGGACACATCACTTTTCCCACTACTGTTGACACCATCCGAGAAATTGGTGTCCAACATTTGTGTTCGATATTTAAAATGGTTGGGGTCAATTGGGAACTTTTACTTTGTCTCGTTGTTGATTTGTTTTTCTTCATAAGTGAACCCAAAGGCACATGGACAGGACAGAATTCAGTAACCTCCCATCCTACAGGGTTGAACATTTTGGCAGTGGAGTGGACTTACAGTATCTGATTACAGTTCCAATAAACTTCAGTTCAGCACAATGAACTTTCACTCTTTCTTTGTAGTGTTTATGTCAGAAAAGACAAATTAAAGTCTCTAACCTTCACCTCCTGTTTGTTGATGGTTTCCTGTAGCAGATTTGTATAATGTTCTCAGCCCTAACAAACTGTTCAACACTTCTACTGATAAGGACTGAGAGAGATATTTTCAGGCAAATGGTATCATTCTCATTTGGGCACCATCACCAATGGCTTATAATCTACTTCTGACCTGTCTACCATCATAACATTGTGATTTTAAACGTTACACAATGGTACTGTTGCAGACTGTTGTGGGAAATTAAATAGTTTTGAATTCAGTAATTAATGTACGGTAGATTACATGTGGGGGAATTCTCATTGCCCGAGGTGGTTACAGTAAGGTGGATAGGATGACATCTACATTCCAATAAAACATTAAAAGGGTCACTGTCCTGGCAAAGGCATGAGTTCAATGATGTGATTGTTGTGGGAAGTAGGGGTGGGTATTGGCAAGAACCTCACGATACGATACGTATCACGATACTTTGGTCACGATACGATGCGTATCACGATATCACGATATTGCGATATAAATAAAGATGACAACACAAGTACCTGTATATGTACATCAGATGATATTGATCAGAGGACAAATTGAGTCAAAAAATATTTCATTCAAAACAGCCTCTCCATTTCATTAATTCGCATGAAATTTCCGGGCAGTAATATTCTCTTTGTCCAGCTCGTTGTTCTTGCTCTCTCTCTTAACTTTGAAGCCAAAGTGCTTCCAAACGTCAACTTTAAATTGCGGAGGCGCTGTTAACTTGCCATCCATTTTGCAAAGACCTCAGCCACTCTCTCTACTACAGAAATACACCCGCCGCACAGCAGAGTCGCTCTTCGGTGATATATCGATATTTGGAGTTGAAAAATCGATATTGTATTGGGCGGCAAAGTATCGCGATATATTACCGTATCGATATTTTTGCCCACCCCTAGTGGGAAGACATGATCAACTACTCTCGTGAAAGTATGCAACCTCTATTCCCTAGTAGGTAATCCCTTACACTGTCCTGTGTTTACTACAGGTATTTGGACTTGAGGTAGTGTGCCCCATCAGAGTTGCCATAGGGCAAGAGTTGTTTGTGGCATGTAGGAGGGAAAATAGAAAGAAGCTGTTGGTGTTGGTGGTCAATGCACTACGTCTCCATGATTGTATTATCTAGTTTTCTTATTAAACCTGCCCAGTAAGGCAAACCCAAGATGCTTGGTTACATTACTTTAGTTACTTTTCTTAGCTTAGTTTCCACTGTATAGCTAATCTGCTTACTTTGTTTCAAGCTCCATATGCTGGAGACAACTAAGTTATGGCTTACAAGATTTGTAAAATTGTACCAGACACCCTCAAGTCCACTAGCTCTTGGGCATTCCACACGGTATATGGGCTGGATGAACGTGCCTGGTGTGGGCAAGATCTGGGCCGCAAGCATTTTGCTATCTGGGATGTGTTTTTGAGACCGTTTTTAAACCTGACACTGATATGTTTGTAGGACTCTTGCCTGGCATAGATGTGAGAATTGATCTGCCTGCTCCCTTTGCTGGTGACAGGAGCCAGAGTTTCCTTGGCTTTGTGACACAGTTGGGCGATGCCATCAGAGTGACAGTGGGAAGCAGTGGTGACTACAGTGGTGAGGATTCTCCCTACTCAGCTTTACTGACCCCCAGCACAAATTATATCATCGACAATCATGCTGTTTCACTGCGGACGTCGTCATTTTCCAATTCTGTAGACATCACCCAACCCTAATTCTCGACTGGACAAACAAAAGACTTTAAGGTAGAAACAAAGGATCCAGATCTAGAAACCAAGAAATACTTAAATGAATTATCCGTGAACAAAAATTGTGAGCAGGATTCATTGTCACTTCACAGGCTATTTAAGTGGAAATATTGGGAATATAAAAAAAGGACATTTGAACCAATAATCCTAACCCAAACCATTACCAGGAGGAAAAGTTTGATTGGAAATAAGGGGTGGGTGAGGGGTAAGGGGTCCAAAAATCTAAGATGTTTTAGAACTGTTTTCTTTGCCCATGAAGGAAATAAAATTAAAGAAAATAACCACTGATCATGATTTTATACATACAGCCAATAGGGCAAAAAAATGATTTGTTATTGTGTGTCCAGACACTGATTGGAAGGTTTTCATAACAACAAAAAAGTGTCAGAAAGTGCACATGCGAGCACTGAAACGCAAACACACACAAACCTGCCCGTAAACAACATTCTTCTCTGCTGATACACATACACACCCGGCATGAGATCACATACACAATTATAATGCGGTAAAACGGTGATGTAACTCCGTTTAAATTCAAAGTTCTGCTGGTGATGAGATCTTGCACTGACGTTAGCTGCAGATCTGATGGGTCACATTCTGCACATGCCAACACACCCAGAAGAGACATCTCACAGTGATCATCTTCCACTCAGTGGGTATCCATACCTGAACGCTTACAGAACAGGGACTGAAATGGACTGGCCACCTCAATGTGTTGAATGGGTGTGATTCGGCATTTAGAAAGACCTAGATTTTAGAAAGTCCTTTGGTTGCCTTATAGTGGTTCAGTGATTTTTTTTGTAATTAATTGATCTTAAAAGCTTTATTTCTTTAACATTATTGCCCACAGCTTTGATATTGCTTTGAATAGTTTCATTATCTGTCATTGCGCATTTTTAGCACTGACTAATTAGTACAGCACTTTGGTCAACTCTGGTTGTTTTTAAAAGTGCTTTATTAATAAATATAATAATAACTTGATTTGATTTTGATTTCTGTGTGAATAAGTCAAGCGATAACATTCAACATTAAATTGGTTTAAAATGTTGGTCATGCTGAAATTAAAATAACCATTAGTTGCAGCTGGAGACATTCAGTATGAAAAAGTATACGATGATATGTGATATCCTCCTCAGACAATACTTATCTGCCAGGTCTACAGTGAACTGAACGCTAACCTGCTAAATCCCGAGCTAACACTGGTGTCTTTACATGCAAACTTAGCACATTGCTGAAATGTCTTGAATGCCGTTGTCATGCGATAGGAGCAGGTGGTGACTATACTCATCATGTCCATATTGAGGTGAGACACGTGCACGCATACCTCTGCGTTCACATGGATAGACACAAAAACAGACATTTTATAACCTTAAAAACTCTCCTCTCTCTTCCTTACATAAGCCGACAAACAATATCTCTGTGATCAGCAAACCAGAGCGTATCTATTATGGGGGGAGCAATGTGGGGTATAATGTGTTGCATTCATATGTGTATCTATTCAAATGACCTTTGCTACATGTCATCTAGACTATTTCTCCATCCTCCTGTCACTCTGTATTGTTTACTATCCAGTTAAGCGCAAATGTCAAGAATACAATTTCAAAACCAGCAGTGTCCACTAGAGCTGCATTCCAACCTCTCCTGTCTCAAGTCTCTGTGGACACGTACACACATACACACAAACAGGCGTCTACACACAGACACACACACAAACACACTCAAATGTCCAGTAGACAGCTGCTGCTAATTTTAGCTGGCATGTAATGCCTGGAGTGCCCCAGACCCCCTACTACCCAACAAACCACACCCCCGCTTCCCCCTTAAAGTGACTTTGCCCCAAGCACACTCCCCCACCCCCATCAACTGCAGAAGTCCATAACACAAGCCTCCCCTGACCACCTCCTGCCTCTCCAGGATCCAATCTGCTCTGTTGGTAGTTACACACCCACTCTGCCAAATATTCGAAACCTAAGACATTGATTTAGGGAGCCCATTGAGCAATCACATGTGAGCACATTGCCTAAAACACCAGTGAGTCATTATAAACTAGAATCTGTGTATTTTTCCCCATCTGCATTTACATTGTTTCCAATTTAATGCAGCAATTGGGAACAATCTCACTCCCTTTTTGACCAAATAAGCTAGTTTCCATGTTGTAAACACAAGCTTAAAAAGACAGCAAACATCTGTTATGAAGGTGTCAAAGATTTAATTGAACTGCGCTCATCCAGGGCTGGAAACTTGTGTTTGCTCTTACCTCAGACAGAGCATTTGAACACCATTACAGGGGTGTGTCTCATTAAGTTGGTGTCAAAGTGTCTTATTGTGGGCAAATAACTAACACAGGAACAAACAGAGGTTATTTCAGGATGCTCTTGTTGCTCTGCCATACAAAGTTTACAGCAGTTTGCAACAGTTGATCTAATTTCCATTACCTACTTGAGTTAAAATAAAATTCCTGCGAATAAAAGCAGATGTCAGGAAGTTAAAGGCTAATCTGTAACAAACCTTTCATTGTAAGATCGTAAGAAATGCTTCTTTCTTTCAAGGCTTTAAAAATTCAGTCAACATTTCTGCGAACCACAGATATGTTCAAATCAGTGTGTGTCACAGGCTGCACCGTGTAAACATTTCTGCAAAATGTGCCATATCATGTTCATGTTCATGACCTCTCTGGATGTCATGCCTGGAGGTGGAGGGGGTGGTGGTGGTTCTAGAGGCAACAAGACTGCCAAGCTAGTGACCACAGTTCACCTCTGCATTTCAACATGTGTGTGGGAAACCACAAGATATTTTCTGACCAGGCACCCTAGCATTTCCGGAGTTGTTCGCCTGACACCACTGGATATTTTAGAGAGGAGACCTTTGGACAATTTCCAGCCGTGTGTGGTGACAAAAAATGAAAAAGTTTTCACAGGAAGTTTAAACAGGTTTTTTAAGCCAAACATAAAGGTTTCCTAACCTTAATCAAGAGGTTTTTGTGAATAAACCCAACCAGAACATAAACACAGTGTTGTGACAGGAGAAAAAATGAGTTGCAATATAAATAAATGTTATTAACCTATATGTTTTTTGTGTATTCAGCACAGTTGTTTGCAAATGATAATGTCATATAGGATTTATTTTGTTACGTAGATTACCTTGTTTTAATCTCTTTTTATTTTGACAAGTGACCAAGGTGACGCACTTACTGAGGATAAGTTGTCCTTGGGCTTTTCTTCACCCGCAGACCAAGGTAAATCAACTTATCAAGTTAAAGCAAGAATAACCTGCCTTACATTACAATTGCATTTCTTACACTTTCAACAGCGTTTCAAATTTGTAGGAATCAGGATTGTGTATTAGTAACTCATAGTCGGGAGAAAACACTTGATTGCAACCTCGCTCAATATCTTCAAAATCGTTCTCGGTGGTTCAGGGCTGCCAATATGACAATCTGTAAGTTAAACCACAACCTGAAACGACACATGCCTGCAGGCGGCCCAGCCCCCACTCTATTTACCTCTCTAAACACAACCCTCCGCTGCATGCCACAGCCACAAATCTCTGCGCATGCCAAGGTCTAGCTATAGCATCCCCCTAACCTTCACCCTGCCCCACTCACTCCGCTCAGTTAGACCCCACTAAGTGGATCCAGAACACTGACCAGCTTCCACAACAACCCTGAGCTGCACACATTACTTCACAGAGCTCATCTGAGGAGATCAGCCAGTGGTCGAATCCAAGGAAAGACAACCATTCATAACTGCATATTAGTCTTGCAGGATTGTTAATAATACTCATAAAGCAGCAAGAGAGACAACAGAAGTTTAGATTTTAAGAATCTTGAAGTTCCCGACAGTCTCTGTCTTGTTCCAAGTGCCAGCAGCTGTCGTTTCCTGATTCTCTGTCTTTCCAACACACACAGCGGCATCACCTCACTCCTCATGCTCCACTTCCTAATTCCCCTTTGGCCCCAAAAGATCTGCAGCCTTGTGTGTGTATATGAGTGTGTGTGTGTGTGTGTGTGTGTGTGTGTGTGTCTGTGTGTGTGTGTGTGTGTCTGTGTGTGTGTGTGTGCGTGTGTGTGTGTGTTTTGGGGGGCAGCTTAAAGTCCAATGGGCTGAGGTCATCTGTGTAAACATATCACAGACACTACAGAGAAGTTAGTGAATGAGTGCACGCAAAAAGACACACATGTATTTTGCCATGCCGTTTGGCGGTCGGCAGGCCACACTGGCAACAGCTAATTAGAAAGATGAAGCACCCATCAGTCATTGGTTGATCTCGAAACCACACGCAGGCTTTTGGTGAACACACAAATTTACAAAAAACACACATGCACACAGACACCCACACACATATGCACACATACTTGCACACAAACACGTAATCAGTTTTTAGGGAACACTGACCAGGCTGTGCTCCATCCGACTGCTATAATTACATGTTAATAATATAACAATTACAGGTCTGCATTTAACGACATTACATCACAACTGTTCACTAATCTGACCAATTAGTAACCATGGAAGGCCGCACTGCTGGCAGCTGACAGGCCGTAATCATTATCAGACTGTGGGGATCTTTGTCAGTTTGTTTGTGTGTGCAGGGCGGACATATGAGCCGATTGACTCATCTACTCTTAAATGAAACACTGACAACACCCACCCTTTGTTGCACCGACTGATTAACACGCTAAGTAATCTTATTATGTGGAAACAAACCAAACGCTTCTTTTTCTCCTCCGTTTGGAAGACACTGAGACAAATCTCAAGAAAGAAGCATCTTAGCCATGCTTTTTGCTGAGTTAAGGGAAAAGTTCACTCACGAATGAGAAAGTCAGTTGAAGTTTTGTCGTCCAGAAAGCATCTCTGGAGCTTCACAGCAAAACAGTGTTGCAGCATTCTTCTAAACAACTGAACTAAAGGGCGTCTTCAGTGGTCCGGATAAATGCTGCAAAGCTGTTTAGCTGCAAAACTCCAGAATATGGACTCTAAAACTTCCCAAAGACTTTCCAACGGCATTGGGCTGAGTATAAAAGGAGAGAATTATCATTTTTGGGTGAACTTATCCTTTAAGTTTTATGCAAGATATAATAGGGACGAAAGGCAGCAAGAAAATACTGTACATAAATTGTGCATGAGGAGGAAGATGCCACATGAGATTCACTGCTCATATGCTCTTTCAATAATTAATAAGAAATATAAATACACTCACAGAAAGTTATGTATAGGAATAAAACCTCAAGACAGGTCATTCTAGAGCCAGTTGATATATTAATTCATAAATTAGAAACTTTGTTTTCTGGTTACAGAGTGTAAAATAACTAACTGTTGAAATTAAAAAGCTGTCTAGAGTATCATTTGTTTAGGAAATGTATTTGTCGGGATTTGACTTCACTCTCCTCCGTTCTGTAATGTCACACTATCTCACTCGGACTGTGACTGGGAAGATATGTCTGTCGTCTCTTTTGCTAAATTAAAAAAGTAAAATAAGGGCTGTTGATTCATAGCCATTAGTACCATGCATTATTCATGGACCACACAGCACAAAGACCTGTCTCTGTGGCTACTGAACATTAAAATGACAGCTGTCTGCTACCTGACGGTGATCTTTATTTTAGTCCAAGCATCTATATGACATGTTAATTAAAATCAGTGTCTGATTCAGCAGGTGTGTCTTTAGGCGGATTGGAGACGACCGGTCCATCCCCTCGGCAATGATTTGAGAGGAAGCTTCCAATTTGTCTAAAGATCTGCTGAAGTATTGATGAAGTCAGGCACCGACAGTGATGACAATGAAATCTCAGGGTATCAATTATTGATGAAAACATTACCATGTCAGCTGCGGACCGGAGACAGTGGGTGTAAGTGTGTGTATGTACAGTTCACCTCTCTGCAGGGGTTTCAGTAATGCTTATTATGAAAGCCAGACAAGCCAAGACAATAATGTTCGGTCTCAGCACGTATTATGATCAAACTTTGTCAAGGGACAGGTTTTAATCCACTGTAGGATTTAGATACGCTTGCTCTTGACTGACAGTCAGAAGAGGTTTTATAACCTCCTTCCCCTGGAGGACTCTGTCCAGCTACTGTATTTACACTGGACCTGCGCTGGCTGGCTCCCTCCGAGTGCTTCGCTGCCTCAGAGAGCTGTTAGTACTATTAGTGTAATAGTAAGCCTTCTCTACTTAAGTGCCTGGTAGGACTTGAAAGCTATTAGTGCTGTTATTGTCTTTGATATACTGCACACACACATACACAGAGAGGTGAGACAAGACAGATGCTCATTTGGAGGAGACAAAGAGGCTCAAATGATTTACTTCTATTCCGTGCCTGACCTTTCTTTAATGTGTGTCAAAGCTTTTGGCACTTACAGTAGGATGTCTGATATGATAGAATTAGTCGAGCAGCCTTTGTAGTGTTTATGACAGCTGCCACCAGAATATGGCAGTTTACTCTCAGCTCATTTTCACATAATCAACCATTTTGTGGTATTTTGCCAAGTGCGCATGCAAGAATGATGCAAGGAACTGAAGTGCTTGTTCCCCTCTGCTCAAAATCATGAGAACTTTCCACTCTCAAAGTACATGAAGCCTGGTACGGCTGCCATGCTCAACGTGGCCAAAATAGTTCTCCATCTGCTGCCGCTGTTCCCCCCACTTGTACGTACGAGTGTGTGTGTTCTTGTGCCTCTGTGCGTCTTGAGTGTGTGTGGTATGCTGTGGTTCCTCGCTGGCGCCAAATTTAGTCCGGCGATCCTGTTCTAACCGTTGCTCTGAAGTCCTACCAGCACCGAATGGATCGCTTCAACAGATGATCATGAAACACAACGGCAACGTAACGAAACATATTGTAGACCACCTTGCAGCTGAGATTCTTCTATTTTGGAACCTCGGACATCTGCCCAAAAAGACATAAAGAAACCCTGAAAGAACTTTCCTATGTGGTTAGTTTCCCTCCCATCTAAAAAAAAAAGACATGGAAGAAGATGAAAGCTGACACGAACAGAAAGACAAACACAGCAGCAGTGCAGGAATGAAGGCTAGTGAGGCACATTATAATGGGTGCAACTGAAATCAATTTGTTTTATATGACCAAAATGGGTGTATGAGGCTATGATGTCATGCTGTAGGCCTTCAACACTAAAGAGGCAATAAAATAATTTTAGTTGAAATATTCAAAGATCATCAAAAATTATTAACAGAATGTGAATAATCAGAAGTTTTGACATTACAGTGTCTGTGTATTGTGTTGCAGAGATATCTGCTAAAGTTGTTAGCATGCTAACCAGCTAGGCTTGTCCCATCCTGGCCCAAAGCTCCTGTGCTAATGGTGCAAACACTTCAATATACTCATCTCGAGCTCCCAGTCTGAACTGCTAGCTACATGGGTAGCTGAGCTGACTGAACTAGCTGAGGGCAGCAGTTAGCAGCTTCTCTGATGATATGCTATCTACTTGTTTTGAGTATGAATTTGACAGGTGGCAAGCTCTTACATATTGTACCATGTAGGCCATTTTTAATTTAATGGCTAAAGAGCACCATAACGCCTGCAATCATGATCACAAAAAGAAGCAATACACAGTGACCAAATTTAGCTTCTGTTGCCCTGATTATCATTTAACCTTGCACCAGAGATGGTAACGTGTTTGACTAGTTCCTAACTTGAACTTAACGAATTTGTACACTGGATGTCAGATGTATCTTCATCTTCTGTTGAGGCTCATATGATACAGCCTCTGTCTGAAACACTCTGTTTTAGCTCATGTCTCTTAAAGGACCCCACTACTGAATACCCAGTCTCTTCTGATTGGTCAGCTCACACACGCCTGAGCCAGCACCCCTAACAACAACAGAGCCGCTGTTCTAAATCAATTCTTCTGCCAAACTAGATGTTTGGCATAAATCATGCAAATGTGTGACATGGTGACGTAGCGTGATGTCACAGAGTCAAGCAATTAAAAGACAACTGACGAGGCGTATCAGGAGCTTATAAACTTTTGTGTGCACAAGAATATATAAAAAATACAGTTAAGGAAAGAATTTAAATGAAAAAGCAGAACGTCTCCCTATTTTGATATGTTGGAGACAAAAGTGTTCATATTTTAAAACTTGAACTTGAAGCAAAGAGACAAAAACAGAGGCAGATACTTGTTCCCGCTCGTCTACATGTGTTTGAACTGGCGTGAATGGAACATGAATGAGTAATGTGGCTATGCAGAGAGAGCTTGATAGGGAATGAGAGAAAGAAATTATGAAAGAGGCAGACAGACTGGTGAAGTTGCAGGAACTCCGAGGTGACAGACAGTCAGGCGAGATACTGTACAGTGAACGACAGAAAGACAAGAAGAAGAGGAAGATGGGGTGGCTGTGTAAGTCACTGACAGACAAACAGACAGGAGGTCAATGACGCTTTAAACACACTCTGACTTACCGCCAAGGCCTGCAGCCTCTCTTTGTGGAGCTGAGCCTCCTCACACGACATCCTGAGGGGAGGAGGGGGGGGAAGCAGGGGAGGGGGGGGGGTGAAAGGAGAAAGGAGAGACGTGAGATCTTTGGGAAGACAAGCGAGAGCTGGGGTCCCTCTGTAAAGAGGTGCAGGGGAGTGGAGGAGAGAGGAAAAAAGGAGAAGAGGAAGAGGAGGAAAGGAGGAGTATCCAAGAAGGCGAGGTCCTTCCTCAGCAGTAATCCAACAGGAGAGAGGAGACAGTGGGAGAAGGAGCTTGCGCCGAGTGGAAGCAAAGATCTCTCATTCACTGGCCATGTGCCTCCACACTCAGCCCGCCGCTCTCTCTGTCTCTATCACCCACTCTTTCTCTTGCACTCTCCGTCCCTCCTCCCATTTGTCCTCTCCTTCCCTCCCTCTCTCTCTTTTTTAGGCATTAGCCATGTGTGATTAAACAGCTGGGAGGAGCAGCTGAGAGAGAGAGAGAGAGAGAGAGAGAGAGAGAGAGAGAGAGAGAGAGAGAGAGAGAGAGAGAGGAAGGGAGGGGAGGGGAAAGGAGGGAGAGAGAAGTGATGGCATGAAGGTGGGGGGGTGTGAGAAGAAGAAAAGAGGGAGAGAAAGAGGAAGAGCATAATAAAATTGCAGAAGTAAGGAAAAGGGAAGCAGAGGTGTAATTTGTCATATTTGAAAGCTGAGAGGATACAACAGGGAAAACTAACTTAACTGTTCTTTCAATAATTTTGCCTCTTTCCTTTTCTAATCTTAACTGGATTTAGGCTCATCTTTTTACTGAGACAAACAAGCAGATCAATAATCCTTCCCACTGTCAACTTTGACCACTTAGTTTTGTGCTTAAACAAGCAGTTTACAAAAAAAAACCTTTGTATGGACCCCATTGATTAGGTGTTTGGTCCATGGGGAAATTTTGTTGACCAGTGTTTTCCAAAGCCCAAGATGACATTTTCAAATGTCCACAACACAAAGACATTCAGTTTACTGTCACAGAGGAGTAAAAGAACCAGAAAAGTTCATTTTAGGACCCTGCATATACAGGCTAATCAACTGAGTAACCATGGCTTAAAGTTAGCTCACAATTGGAAATCTGCTTACCATTGGTACAAAATGTAGTCTCAACTCTGAAACACGGAATGCTACATGTGTGTTGGGCACAATTGACAAATGTATTCCTTAACCACAAATAATTTTAATAGTGGGAAATGAAGCATCTATACCTGCGAACTAGGGCTGAGTATTCATATATTCGATAAAATGTCACAATTTTGTGAAAAATGCTAACCACAACTTCCTGGAGTGACGTTTTCATATTGCTTCTTTTGTCCAACGTATGAATGTTCCTGATTCACATCCACATTTGTACGTGTTATTGGCTATGTATCATATTGACATTTTAACATAACATAAAACATGCTTCTGCCCTAACAGTCAAGTCTGGAGCTGGAGGGGCTGTAGCGGAAAAAGAAGAAAAGACTGCCGAGCCAGTGACTGACTTAATTTGTATCTACTGATCGACTAATTGACTAATTGCTCCAGATCTACCTAGAACTGGCCAGTTGCTGCCACTGCATCCTCACATTTCCCAGCAGCCTAGACTTCAGCCATATGTGATGGAGTTTACAGAATTGCTGCAACTGCTGTTACTGCTACCTTCCAGTCACAGGCCACCACAGTACTGTGAGCTGAAAGCACTTTCTCTCATAGTAGGGGTCATGCAATACATTTCTCTGACTTTTAGAAAAGAACCAAGGTGCCTTAACCTGCACCATAGCATGTTACTATCATTTTAAATCATTCTGATCTTTTAATAAAAGTCCAACGCACGCCCACACACAAACAAGCCCACAGCTGACTCTTCAGGATCTATTTCTGGTCACTCTGGTTTTATGTTTGTTCCCGCACCTTTCACAGTGACATCAATCGAACGCATTAGAGAAACAGGAACAGGATGGAAACAAAAGAAAAGAACAGAAGATAATTGTGCCACTCCGTGAAATTGATGCATGCAAATGAATGTCAGTAGAACTGAGTACAAACTGCAAAAACATGACAAACCTTCACACACACACACACACACACACACACACACACTAAAGCATAGCTTGTGTAAATGGGTCACTGTTACCTGTGTCCCAATTTTCTTTTCTCCCTCCCTATTTTAACTCTCTAGGTTCACCTGAGTTTCATCCATTCTTCTTCTGCTTTCTCTCTTACACCTTTTAATTTATTCTCTTACTATCCTCCTCTCTTTCACTCTTTTTTTCCCTACAACCAAATTTATTTTCCAGTTTTATCCCCTCCACCCTTCCTTACATCCCGTCCTCTTTTCCTCCTTTTGTCCTCTCTTTCCTTTGCTTTCCCTGTGACTATCCCCTCCATGCAACTTCTCCTTTTCCTACATACCTCCCATAGTGCATCTCCGTCCTCCCTCCCTCCTTTCTTTCCCATTTAAATGATCTCCCCCTCAAATCTCACCCCTGCAACCTCCCTCCTCTCCCTTTTTCCATCCCTCCTTGTCTCCTTCCTGACCTCTTCTTCCTCTTAATCCCCATCAAATCCGATCCCCTCATCCTCTCTTTCCATGCCCCAATTCCTCTTCCTCTCCCACCTGTCCTTCTATCTATCAATTCCTTGCTCCTCTTCCTCGATCCCTCACGTCCTGCTCTCTCTCCTTTTTTCTCTCCATCCCTCCTTCCACCAGCAGACGTCCTTATAAGGAGAAACGGCAGGAGCAGTCCTGGCCGACTCTTTTGGGAATACAGAAGCATGTAACACACATACACACACACTATCACACAAACACACACTGACATAACAGCCACTGCATTACTCTGAGAAAAAAATGTATAATAAATAGCTGCAGCTGGAGAGTGTCTGTCCTGTAAAGCCACCGGAGAGTTGAGTAAATCAAAAATGACACTCGTTCAGCATCTATATAAAACATTTAAGGCTCTCTGGATTTCGATGTTTCAGTGTTATTATATCATTTTCAGACTACTGCACAAAGACAAGTATTTTGCAGTTTCATCAGTTCTGGAGTGCTGACAATTTTTATCTGCAGCAATTCTCTAAAGTTTCACAAGAATACTTTTGTGCACAACAACAGTAAAAAAAAAAGAAGGCATATTTGTCTTCTCATTTAATGCCACAGTAGACAGTTCTAGAGAAAGATAGTTGATGATTGAGTCATCTCATACTGACGCTTGGGGCCGGACACTGCTGACCAAAAAGCATCAGTATTTGACAACGTGGGAATGAGACTCATCAATAAATTGTTTTTCTCAAGAATTGTCTACTTCAGCTTTACGACTAGAACATATTGCATTCTTTTGTTTTATGTGTTTTTCTTTAGAAGTTGTGTTCTGCACTAAAGTTTACTAACCCTGACTGGCAACACAGTCTTGTTACTAATGAAGCTAATGAAGCAATATATCATGAGACAATGTTATTACTGCAGTCTGTGAGTCCTTTTAACAGTTGTCCACTGTGAGGACAATGTAGATTATTGGGTTTAGGTCTTGAATATTTGCTTTTGGCCAACTTTGGAGTGGCACAATACTAGATTTTCTTTCTTTCTCTTGGGAGCAATGTCAGCTTGTGTCTTTGAGCTGATTATTCTGGTTTGACAACCTGCAACTCTGTATACCAAATGCTGTGAAGTAGCGGTAACAATAACAGTTACTTCCGACACACGGATCGTCTCGAGACAGATTTTTCCCTCAGAAGTTGGTGGAGACCAAAAACAGAGCTGAAAGTTGAGGGAATAATTACATTCATCAGGGTGCAAGAAACCTGAGTTCAAATCATAGCTAGTGTTGTGTAAGGTCTGATGTTGGTGATAATCCATCAGTGCTGTATTTACAGCTTGTTGTTTGCAGGTTTAGCAGGTATTCCTAACTTTATGTTCGGTGTAATGGTCATTGTAGTACTGTTGCATACTGGTGAGCTGGAATAGTTTTTACATTTTTATCTCTTTTGAGGGTTTATTTAGCTAAAGGCTGTTGTCAAGATGAGAACATGTATAACACATGTGACTTGCTAGTTTTCATTAATTAAAAATAAAGTTTGTTGAAGTATTCGGTTGTGTAATATCTACAGCACAAGTCAAACATACTATTAGCTTGCTCGCCATCGAGATACCAAATTAAAAACTGTACTGTTTAACCCTGGGACCCGCCTTCATTTAAACATATTGCTATGTCTGTAATGTGGGCACATGCAGGTTATAGACTGTGACCTGTTTGGGGACGTAGTGATATATGGTTTATGCTATAAACCCAGGCTCAGCTCTGCAGCTGTCTGACTTTACAGCCAGCAGCAGTCCAGAATTCTGGCCTCTCTACGAGTCTGTTTGACCTGGATTCACACCAATCACATCATTATGTTGGCTGCGCACACTGTCATTACAAATCACTCCTCTTCACTTTAACATTATACTACTTCTTTAGAACGGTGTCTACTTTATTTCCCCTCTATTCCACTTACACTCACCACTTTTTAACTCCGCGCCCCCTAAAATGCTGCCACCTTCCTTCCCCCCTTCAGCCCCTCAACTACGGCGTCGGCTACGTTGGTTGGTCGTCGTCGAGACAACAGCATCATTGTTCCTCTGCATCGCCACGACGCGATGACCTCACTGCACAGCCAGCCCAGCTCCGCCTCCCCCCCATCCCAGCCCAGAGGTAATGGCCTCCAGATGTGGATCCAGACGCACGAAAACACACACTCACACACACACACGCACACTCACACACACACACACACACACACACACACACACACACACACACACACACACAAATATAACAACATGCAAAGGTTGAGTAGGAGGCAGAGGGAATGAGCAAATATGGACAAAGAAAATAAGTCAGAAAAACTGTGCATGTGCATGTGTGTGTGTGTATTATGCTAATGAATTCATCTCATTTGCCCAACTTGGTGCTTGGAGCTTGGTGCTACCACATTTTACCAAAATGCGCCTGAAAAGAAGTGAGACACACAGATAAAGCCCCACATCTGCTACAGACTGGCCTCTGCTGCAGACTGAATTATTATATGTGTGTGAGTGTGTATGAGAGAAAGAGAGAGGGACAAAAAAAGAGTAGAGGGGGAGAGAAGAAGCAACCCAAACAAAAACAGACATATTTCTGGCGATGGGAGTGCCAGACCTTGATCTCATTCATATTTTATACATCACTGTGGGAGGTAAAGCTGTGTTTGTATGCCACACTGTCTGTCTGTCTGACACACAGTTTAGCTACAAGCTATGAAAAAGTATTCAAAAACCTGACAATCTCCACCCCCTCCTCATATTCAGCACCCTTTCCCCTAAATTCAATACGGCCAGTTCCCTGAGCACTGCAGTCTTGTCACTGCTGCAAAGTATGTTTATTTTTCCACAGCAGAACTGGTCTAATTGAATAAAAAACAAAATGTGTCTTGGCGAGGCAAGGAGAGAAAAAAATGTTGATTATAGGACTAATGATTCTGTCTGCAACCTTAATTTTACTGTAAAGATTTTAGGACTCCTGATAGCTTTCAAAGCTGATGAAATGCTGATGAAATGCTAAGTGTTTTTTTTAATGACTGCAAACAACTGCAGAAGAACACAGAAGCAATGAATAATCGATGCTTTGAGTGTAAAAAATATGTAAACTAGCCTAGTATTGCTGAATATGCTGTAGATGCAAGCAGTAAGATGGATCATAAGAATTGATAATTGCAGTGGACTACTGCACTGGTGAACAGTAAACCTCCTGTTTGTCCAGTCAGTCTTTTGTCTCTTAAGGAGGATTTTGACAGAGGAGAATTCACATGTATTCCCTTAGCCATCAATGCACATGTTTGTGTGTCTGCATGTATTTATAAGACTTTTTTAAAAATTCTTTGAAGTGGAATTTTTATTATCCTGAGATGCACTTTAAAGTAGAAGCCATAGAGTATATAAAGTGGATATAACGTCACCCACTGTTATGTAAAATACCCTTCTGAAGCCTCACGTTTAGCATTTTCACCATTTGCCTTCTTGGTTTTTTGGAGCCAGAAGTGACCATATCTGGATTAGAGGGTGGAGCTGGTGAGGATATCCTGACTGGATCTGCCTGAAAAGCCTAGGACACATCGTGGTAGCGTGGTAGACTTCAAACTAGTGGTTGAGACCACAACCTCATCAGGAAACCGTTTACTGAGGTCATAAATCAAATGAGAAGCAGCGTAATTTACTCATAAGCTTACATAAAATCAAACTAATCTTTTGAAACCAGGGGAGTCGCCCCCTGCTGGTCATCAAAAAGAATGCAGGTTCAATGCACTTCATTTTTTCAGACCCAGAAACTCTTCAACAATTTCCTTTTTACAGTCTGTGGGAGAAGCAGATGTCTTGGCCTCTAGACAATCAGATTCTCATCACCTCAGCATGTTCTGTTTGCTCCCTCTTTCTCTGGAAGCCATTATTCTTCTCTCTGTAGTTTGCCTGTCCCCTATTTTCCAGTTTTAACAATTCATGTCAATCCATGTATTTGGTTCATCTTATTTCTCTGTCTGTCTGTGTTTACGTTTTAACATTTTATGTTGTTTTCCACTCTGTAAAAGACATTAAGATGCATTTGTATGAAATTGTTTCTCTATGAGTGGGCTTGAAGTTGTTCACAGGGTCATAAATACACCCATCGAGACTCTTGTGTACATGAATAGGGGCTGGGCTCATGATCAATCAACCCATTGTTTTTTTCCTTTACACGTAATTGATTATTTTCTTAGTCTTTCAATTGCTGTAAAAGCTGCTCATCACAATTTTATACTGCCTGTTTTGTTCAGTAATTGTTGAGTATTTTTGATGGATAAATGAGGATAATTTCCTATCAACTCTAATTTTTAATTTTTATCGCTCTGTGTCGGAGAGTTGGTAAAACCGTATATGCTAAATTCATCCCATTGCTTTTCAGAGTCCCTTCTTTGTAAGACTTCCCTGAGTGTGCAATAAATAGCAGCAGAGAATGGGCCATCTGCCACTGTGGTGTCTGCGCTCTACATGACCACAAATACTACCTCTTCTTTCTGCTGAATCAGTGGACAACCCAAAGAAAGTGCGGCCGATATGGTGATTAAAAATGAGCCCATAGGAGAGAGGAAAACACACAGAGCTCAGGAGAGATCGGACGTGATAGACTGAATCACGACAGCACTGTCTCATTTTCCCAATTAAAACATTAACTATTGATGTGCCAAAGAAGCAGGTCTGCTTCATGCTTCACTGCACTCTCTCTGCCTGCTTCATGGGTGCGGCTCTGACAGAGGACGCGAAAAATCACTCCCACCTGTCACTCGAACTGCCTGTCGACAGCTGATTCAGACTCTCTGCTCGGAGGTGAGCCGCATTAGAGCACCTTGGTTATCACTCAAACCAGCTGACTGCACAGCATACCCTAATCTTCAACATCTACAGGGTTTTTTTTATCACACAAATACACATTAGGCTTTCTGGTTTTCTAAGTAAAATCTGCCCACCTCACCTCAACACTTTCAAAATGTAATCAGTCAAGAATTTCTGATTTTGTTGTTTAGCAGCCACCCGAATCCATCCACCAAAAGTAGCTTCAGCGGAATATAACACTGTACACCCACAAAGCTTTGAATGTTTAAGAACAACTCCCACTCTGCTGTTCTCACTACAGTATCACTGTCACTACTTCTCTCCACACCAATTCATATAGCAGCTGATCGCAGCACATTCAGGTGCAACAAAAATGATTTTACTGACTTTGTCCTTTCATCCTGCTGAGACTCAGGAGGAGCCAGCGGACTCAGCTGTTTTTTGATTTGCAAAGCTTTGGACTGATAAAGTATTCCCTTTTTTTACGAAGGCTTTGTCCAGATGTAACATTAGTGTAGTGTTCATTTGAGTTGAGAAAAGTTACCTGAGATACATCTACCAAATGTAACAATTAGTTAAAAAAAGAATGCATAATTCTCGCGGCTTGTTGATATATGTTGAATATAAAAGGCAGATTTCTTAAGATAACAATATAATGATCCGTCTGGTGGATTTTGGAGGTTCAAAGCAAATCACAACAACTTTTTATGATCTTTAACCAGCTGGTTTTCTTCCTGTGATTTGAGGGAATTTAAGTTGTGGCTAATTATCGTATAAGATTATGTACAGTAGTCAACTGAAAACAGATGCCTTGTTTATTTTTATATTAACAGTGATGGTGCACGATTTGAAGTATCAACAACAATAAACAACATTCCAATATTTTCCATCTTAATATTTGTTTCTTCTGCTGTAGCAAGAACCAGCAGATACTCAGCTAAAGCAACAACATGTAACTTTAGGGAGAAAGCGGGTGGATTTTGGGGGGTCATTCCCAGGTCGTCGAATACTGATGCTATCAGGTCCATTGCCAACTCAAAGCGTCAGTATTTGTCTTCCTTGGGATGAGACCCAAAAATCAACCTTCTTTCTCCATTTGGTTGTTTTTTGTTTTAGTGGGCTTACTGCACACTTTAAATATTAGCTAACGCTAACAGCCGCACTGCTGCTTGATGTTTGGGGAAAACTTACTAGCGTGGTACCAAGGCTACCAAAAACCCATAATACAACTATCTTTCAAAGCAACAGGCCTGTTATGTAACATCAGATCTAGTACTGGCTCTATATAAAGAGCATTTGGATATTTTGTGTTTGAATATTAAAAAAGAAACATTTTTCACAGAAATTGATATATTTGGGAAAAACACGGGTGCTTTTCTTTTTTTCTACAATTCTATATTTGTCTGGCAATACAGCTGACAAGTCAGATTGATTTGAAAATCTGCTGATACTGCTCCTCTCTTGTACTTGTGGGACACATCACCAAAGACTTGACAGTCAGCATCTGAGCAGCAATTCCAAAAAGCTCCTACGATTCCTAACACACCACCAGTATTTGCTTGATATTTGTCTTGCTGTGATTTTACGACTGCTGGTGTATGGGATATTTTTTCAGGTTGATTCCTCATTTTAAGGTTCAGGCACACACATCACACACAGGAGAAAAAGGTCTGCAGCATGGCGGACTGTGCTGACACACAGAGGCTGGACCGAGCCTGCAGCAAGCACACTGACTATTCTGAAACATGCCACATTACACACACTCTGGTGCACAATCACACATATTGTATCTGAGGACTATCTGAGTGAGAGGCTGAGTAATATAAAGAAGAAGGAGTGCATGGCTGATTTTGGAGATACAGTGACAGGAAGGGGGAGAATTTAGGAACAGAGTGAAGCCATGAAGAGGTGATGTGCAGAAAGCAGAGAGGGTTGCAGAGAGAGTGTGAGGGTGTGTGAAGAAGAGGAGAGGGAGGAGTGTACACGGTGTACGGCGGGTCTCCTCGCCAGTCATGACTGAGCAGCAGCCTCACCATGACGGAGCTCCCGTTCCCATGACAACCCAGCCTGTCAGATGGAGGGGAGAGAGGTGGAGGGATGCAGGCAAGGACAGCAGAGATGGAGACAGAGATAGATGCAGAGAATGCAAAGACCATCTACTCACGGTGCTGTGGCGGTGCCGTTCCTCTGCAAAGGTGTGTCTGACATGGCTGCAACACCCTCTGCTCTCCTTCCCCTGCTCCTCTTCCTCGTCCTCCTCTCCTTCCCCTGTCCTCCGGTGTCCTTTTGACAGAGTTGTGTCCTCCTCTTCCTCCTCTCCTCCTCCTCCCTCCCACCTCCTCCTTGTCTTCTCCTCCTCCCTCTCCTCCGTCTTCTTTCCTCCTGCCTTTTCGGTGTGTGCTCGTCGCGCCAGAATGTGTCAGAGCAGCTGCTGCCGCCGTTGCCGCTCCTGCATCGCCCCGCTCTGCCGGCAGGAGGGGATGGGTCTAAGCATGTGTGAGAGAAATAGAGAAAGAGTGGTCACTTGTGTATTTGTAGGTATGAATATGGACGTGATGCTGTCAATGAGAGTGAGAGAGAGAGAGAGAGAAATAATCTAGGAGCAAGTGTGAAAGATGGAGATGAGAGAGGGGCCGGGAGACAGAGCAGAGGATAGAGAGAGAAGAGGCAGGAGAGAGGAAGGAGAGCCTTAGGGGAGTTACAGTATAATGAAAGGAGTGGCCAACCTGCCTTATTCCGGCTGCTACCCTGAGAACAACCTTTCCCCTCCGAGACTGAGGAGGGATTCATTTAAAGAGGCAGATAGGATATACAAAAACTCAAAGAAAAAAAAGAATCTTCTTTAAGTAGGCTCCAGTGTCCTGCAACCCTATACAGGACAAATGTTTACATTAAATGGATGCATGTTTGAATGAATAAGACTGGATGATACAGAGCATTTGTCAGCTATAAAGAAAGTCAGCACATTGACATGCGACTGGGAAAACAATTGGACAACCAAAACATAAACCATTTAAGTCCCCTTACGATTCTAATTCAATTGTCACGACATTCGAGAACTGGGGCATGTCACAATGGACAGACATTATCTTACAACTGAGCCACAGTTTAGGATTCAAATCCTCCACATCCAAATCAAGGCGGGTTGGAGCTGTCGCTTCAATATGAGGCAATGCCTGATTTTTACAGCTGGATTCACACAAATCTGAGCATAATCTCTGAAGAGTGTTTAGTGTTGCAGATTACAGGTGTTTCCATTCAGGTTTCTGTCAAATCAAACAGCAGGATCACATTCAGTTTGGTTCTGAGCTGAGTCAGAGCAGAGTCATACTATAATGCTTTATAGGGTTGCAACTAATTAGTACTTACATTGTAAATGAATCTGCCAACAATTAAAATGTACGTTTAAATGCCCAATTATTTTGTTTATGAAATATCAATTGTGAATAAAGCTCTCGACAATTTCCCAGAACCCAAAGTGATCTCTTCAACTACTTCTTCCATCCGACCAGCAGTCCAAGACCCAAAGGAGCAAGTTATATCTTGCTATGGTTTCAATAAATAAAATAATAGCAAAATACAACTGATTGAAGCCAAACTTTAGGTGTACATTAACCTAATATCTGCAGTAATATGTATAATATTACAAAACATAATAATGTTCTGATAGGGTTCACTAAAAGTCTCATGAACTTAGAAGATAGCTAACAGAGGAGTTGTCTAATGGCTGTACATTCACATTACACTTCCCTTACACTCTAGTATCATCTAAACATTTATAACACAGGATATTCAGATATATTAACGCTATGCCAATTCATTGCTCCCTGTTATGTGTATTTGCGTTGAATTATCCTTCTGTCTAACAATTGGGATGCTTTTATTGTGAAAGCCGACAGTCACACTACATCGTCTCACAAAGTAACTTCCGGTGACGAAGCTAGCAAAGCTTCGGTAACAGTTTAAGCAACGATAGTTCACACTATCACCTTCTATGTTGAGCCCAACACTAAGCACGTTACTGTACTAACAACAGGTAATAAAGTTAGTTTCAACATGTTTTGAACTCGACATGCCATATTTGTATCCGTCGTGCAGGGTCATGTGAGGGCCATAAACTAGCGTGTAAGTAACGTGACATCGTCTAATTAGCGTAATGCTAATTGAAGGCTAGCATCTAAGCTCCGAACCTTCACCCACTTCGACTGGCAGAAGATATCAGTAGCGGAATGAAAACACATAGAAATAAAATATCACAGTTAGCAGATAAATACTCACCCCTTTTTCATTCACGTACAGATAATGTGAAGTTGTGGCACTGCACAATAGTCATCAGTTGACCGACACTGACGGGCTCCTCGTTACCGCGCTGCGTGACGCATGTCACTCTATACTAGCAGCACGCGGGGTAGTGGCGCCCCCAGCTAGCTTAGCAGCAAAAAAACAAAAAAACAAAACGAAGTTCTCATACACTAACATTTAACCTTGAGGCCTTTTCTTCAAATAGACCCATTATGAAGACGTTAAAGCAAATTGGTTAATCAAAATAATACAACAGGACCAGACATAGTTAAAACATCCTCCTGCATAAACAATTGAATAGGTCCACTGCAAGCGACTACCAAAACAACTTGACAGCAGCATAAAAGCAACAGGTGTACTGGACACTTCATCATTTCATTTTGTCTGCAGTTTGGTTAACTTTAGGAACGTAAACTAGACTTAGATTTAGGAAAACATCATGGTTTCGGTTAAAATAAGTATGCTACTTCTGTAGCTTCAGTTACAAATGTAGCCTACCTATGTTGCGTAAAGTATGCTACGAGCTTCGCAGAACAACTAGTGTACCAAGTTAGTAAGTTAAACAAACTCACGTCGACAGGCTTGTTTTACCTATGCAGTCATTTTCTGATGGGGGCAGGCTGGAGATATTGTCTTTTTTAAATGTATTTAATTAATTCTTCTTCCTTTTCAAAACCTGGCTCCTACATTACCCACAAGGCAACTTGCAGTAGGGCTCCTCAAGAGTTATCCTTTAAGTATGAACAGCAACATGTTTCTAGTTGCAGTTTGAGCTGGCTGATGATGAGTATACGAATGTTTGTCGTAACATGATAGCGACTATTTTCAAAGTTGAGAACTTGAGGATAGTCATGAACGCAACACCAGTCAAACTGCAAAAAGATGTTCACTGTGTCAATGAAGACAGTGTGGAAAATTATGACAGTACAGCCAAAAAAGAAACAGCTGTCACAATCTAAGCAAGACGGAGACAACTGACATTTACAGTAGAGAGCTGGCTGATGGTATTTTGGCACGCCGCCTCCTCCTTTAACAAACACCTCCTTCTCTGATGCTCGACGAGACAAGAATCCAGCTGCTACTGTGAGTGCTGCTTCTATACTGAGAACAGTTTAGTCTATGATGCCTTGCCTCAGATATTTTTTCCAGCACACTTTTTTCATTGGGTCTGTAACCTGCTGGTCGGAGTACTTAGCAGCAGTAACTGGTGGGCAGAGAGAAAGCAAGATCTCTACATGTTGTTTCTGTTTGTAGCTTCTGTCCGTCCTTCTCTGCCTCACCTTTTCCATCATTCCTGTGTTTTTCATCCTTGCCTCTTCTCTGTTTCTGCTTCTTTCCTTTTCTCCCTCTCTTTCCTGCCCTGCTGTCATTTCCCTTTTTTCCCCTGTGGCTGTATGTTGTTGTCCTTGCACATAAATTGCAGCCTATAGATAAGAGCTGCAATGATTAATCCATTAGGTGTCAACTATTACATTAACCCTCAACCATTTAGATAAACTATGAATTGACAGTAGCCTGAATATTTTTGGGTTGAGGACAGAAGGAGATGTCATTGTTCACCATTTTCTGTCAGTTTATAGACCAAGCACCTAATCGCTTGATTGAGAAGATAACTGACAGATTAATCAACATTTAAAACAAAAAAAAGAAATGGTTAGTTTCAGCCCTACTGCTGTCGATTAAGGTCTGTTGTGAGGCCTTGGCATGTGTAGTTGTAAGTGAAACAGAGGTCCAACACCAACAGTGCTTTACATTTTTTATACATTCAATAGACAAATCAGGCATTGTCCATATTTTGAAACAAAAACCTGAAGCAATATACTGAATATGTATAGAGTAGGTGGAAGGGTAAAAAGCAGAAGGGTTGAAATAGTGCAGAGGTAACAGAATTTCCATAGTGTGATCAATAAAAGGAGTCCAACGAGCTCTGAAGAAAGAGTGTCTTAATAACACAGCTGAATTTCTCAGTGTTTCTTGTTTTCGTAGCGGCTGTTGAGTCGACAACATGTCATTCCAAAGGCTCAGAGCACACAGCGAAGGTCACATCTCTTAAAGTGCCAAGACATTTCACATTCCTGCCTGTCACACATTTAGATGTTTACACTTGCAGGAGGACTTGTTCCTTCCTAACTTATCTTCCACTCTCTCCTTCTCTGCCTCTCTTGTCTTCACGTAGAGCCCCTGGTTATCATATTGTGTGGTATGCCAGTTATTCTGAGGCTCCTCTTCGAGTTTAGGTAGTGACCTTAAATGGACATCATACATGCACCCTCTGCCCTTCACACACTCTCTCTCTCACACACACACACACACACTCACACACACACCAGACTCACTTACTCCCACCCTGCCAGCTGTGTGGTATGTGAGAGTTGTCTACCATCGATCATTATTACTAAGTGAGGGCACCCTGTCGCTTACAGCGAATGAATGATTTAAAAAATGAAGGCGGGATAGGACGAAATACATTCAAACACTGTGATATGGAAACTTAGCTTTCTCAAGACAAGGTCTATGAAAGTTCCCAGGTCAAACGAGTCCATTAGGCCTATCATCTTCTTGGAGAATCAAAACAGCCTATTCCACTGATTCCATCAAATCCTTATGGCTTTTTTTTTTCTTAACGAAACAGTTTGGTTTCCATAGCCTTTAGCTCATTAAACACAACAACCACAACATCAAATAAACCAACCAGCTTTATTGTGGAGGAATAAACACCCAGACTCACACTGGACTCTATTCTGACTCAGTGCAGTTTACTGACATCTCTGAGACTACTTTTTCAACTTTTGGGGAAAGTGGATTAATCCTCACTCCTGTTTATCAAACCGACCGCAGCAGCAGTCGACAGAGGTGATCCCCATCATTGGGTGATTTTGTTCTGTAATGTTGACTGCCGACTGGAACTGGAGTAAAAATGTGATTTACTTCATGAATGTTATGTTAACGAACAGGAGAGGGGACTTAAATGTTGGAAACTTGTCAGTACTCAACTCAACTGAACAAGATATAAAACAAAGGTCCAGAGTTTTTTTTTTTTTACATTATAATACAGAATTGTAACAGATAATATCTTATAATGATTCATTTGGCTGATGGGAGGCCAGTGCTATTAGTACTATGGACCATTTTTGGTTGAGCAAAGGCTATTTCAACCTCAGTTCACAAGACACTGGACTAGGATTGACATCTCTATCTATCTAAATGGGACAATCACATACAACAAGTGCATCAGTGTACCCTCTACAGCGCATGGATATGAGTATATTTATTTCGCTGTGCAGGGTATTATGTCAGCCATGTGTATCCTCTTTATTAGACGTTCTAGTATTATTTTTAAGTGCTGCTTGCCTTTGTGTTGTATTATCGGCGCACCCATGTCACATTCCCATTGTGATTTATTTGGGTGTTGGTGTCAGTGGCAGCAGAATGCAGCAACCTGAGACGGTGCCTCCCAGGGCAGCAGCAGCTCCCATGGGTCGAAAACAAGTCTCTCTTGTTTTCCAGCTGTATGTCAACACCATCAGAGGGTAACAGTTTCACAATGGATTTGATTTGCAGATAGGACAAGTATTCCAACTCTTTCAGCCCACACCGTGCTTCCAACTTGCTTGCTCAACATGTTTGATGTCACCATACACTGATTTTGAGAGTTTTACCGCACACAGCGAGTAAAGAATAAGTCCATTATGCACGGAATTGTATGTGTATTCCACTAATAGCCAAGTGTTTCTGTCACATTTTCAGCACTTTGCTTGAGAACTGTAGATTGTTGAAAATGGTGATTGACTTTGAAGATGGGGAGGGGTGAATGTTATAAAATCTGCCCCAGCAGCCGTTCCCAACTCTCTCACACCTGTATGTTTAAATCATCTTCAAGCCGATCACGTATCCTCATTCATTGCACCTCAAGGGACTACGGTCATGTAGTCTGTCATGCCATATTAAACATACCATACAGTATGTGTAATCTAGTATGATGTTGGTGGTGGTGGTTAATGTCTGTTGAAAGTATGGAGTATACCGCCATCTTGAGGATTTAGTGAGCTATCTGAAAATATGTGGCTTATTATTCTTAGGAGTCTCAAAACAGACATTGGGCAGACAGCAATGTCTGAAGGATCATTAATGGAATGTAAATCCAAGTGCTGGATCGTAGGCAGCTGGACTCGTTTCAGTTTCTTGAAGATGTTTCACTCTCTCATCCAAGAGGCTTGTTTCAGTTCTCACTGACTAGGGGGGAGTTGGCAGACTTTTAAACTCTGCGTGGGAGTGTCCTTATGTTGTCCTGTTAAATTCTGTTTCCTTGAAGCTCAAGAGTACTACAATAGTGACAAGAAACGTGTACGAATGTTTTACATGTTAAAATAATGCAGGTCATGAATACACAACAAGGCACAATGAATGGCCGCACCACCAGTGGACATCCATTAGAGGGCACTGCTTGTCAGAATTTCAAGAGGAAGCAACATATTCTAATCATAGTATTTCACTTTTGAGGGCTTTCAGAACATAGCTTCAGTTTTGAGCCATGATCACTTTCAAGATGTATTATATTGTATTGTGTTATGTATTGTATACCCTCACTGATGCCATGACAAAGTGTGTAGTACACTGATAAGGTAAAGTAAAGGGAACGTCAGTGGAGGCAACAGTGAGCCGAGGCTTAGAGAGCAACATCTAATGACTGAAAATCAATGTTCTCAGTCAAATGTGACGTTTCATTAGCACCACAGGGTGTCTTCACCCTCACAGTGATACTGTGGTGTAAGATTCCTGTATGTTTAAGCAGATAGAAGGACTGACAGGCAAAAGGCTTGAAAAAAACAGACAGAGAGCGAGCTGGTGATGCTTCATGCTCCGGTGGGTTTTGGTTGTTGATCCAGAAAGTCTGTCAGCTTAGATAAACCAGCGACACCACAGGAACCACAACTGGGATTTACTCTGACCCACTTCAAAAGTGCTCCAAACTGTTCTACTACAGCACATATCTGACATCTTATTACACTGGGGGGCAAAAAAAGAGCTCTAAATAAGTCAGAGCGTTTTGATATGTGGTAACCTCACAACTTAGACAGTTTTTTGTTTTACAACACTAAACAGTTAGTAATACATTATTCAGGTCGTCTAGATCAGATTGCCAGAAAATCTTGTCGCTGTTGTTCTTCTTCTTCCTCTTATTGTTCTTCTTCCTCTTTTTCACTGACTTCAACAAACTAATTGTGGACCACAGTGTGATTTTGTGAAGACATGGGACTATTTCAAACAGCGCTGGTGGCAAATAAACTCATTTGTGGTGACCAAAACAATTTAGATCAAAATATGTGAAAAATGGGTGTAATAGCCAAGTGCTGTTTGTGCCTAAACCTAACCAGTGCATAACTACAACGTTGTCACAGGATAAAATTGAAAATTGAACCAAAAGAAACCTAAAGTTGCAACATACACAGGGTTTGCAGAGGGTTACATCACTGTGATTTATTCTATTTGTTGGTTTCTTGTGTGATGCGTCTTTATTTTGTATTTTGTATTATGTATTTTGAAAACTTGTTATTTTCATTAAGATTGAGTTGGTAATCTACAAATAAGTTTAAAAAAAGTATAGTTAGTGAAAATTGAGTCGTGTGTTATGAGTCGATTTGTATGTAAAGACACAACCTTTCACAATATTGGTGTACTGTTATAAGGGATGATATCAGCCACTGCAACATGAATGTGTTCAGCCTGTTGCCTTTTTTGATTTTAATCAAAATGAAGCATCCTGCGTAGAGGCTTTAAGGCTTAGTTAACGGTGATAAACTTCTTAACTCAAGGTTTATTTGCTACCTTTTTTCACAGCATTTGCCTTTGTTCAAGATCTGTCTTAGAACTGATAAGGGATGGGTCATGACATCTGGATATCTAAGTATTCATTAGATTAAGAAAATAATAGTTTTTACGATTAGGTTTTTGCCTTTAACAATTCATTTTCTAATGTTTTTTGGGTTTTTTTCCCCCGTGTTTTTCCCAGCACCTGCAAAATAACACAAAACCACCAGGTCGATCTTTGAATGATGGTCAAATAGTTCCCTGTGAATACCGAAAAGCATTCTTGGTTGAAATGCCCATCCCTGGATGTGATGCGGATGGCCTCCCTGACCTTCTCTCCGTCTGTCTGTTTACTCCAGTTTTTGTCAGACATGTTTTCACAAGGTCAAAAATGAACCTTTACACTCACACCTAAAACGATGTGATCCAGCTTCAGTGAATTATGTATATCAGGCATAGAAACTAGTAGTAAGAGGCATGGGGGCAAAGACTGCTCATTGAAAATATATTTTAGGGATTATTTTGCATAGAAACACACACGCAGATTTTTATATGGAGTCTTATACGACTAACTGAAATACAAGAGCTCATTTCTACCTCTTAAAACCTATAAAATACAAGTGTCTCGAGTCGTTACGGTCTGCAAAGGCCCAACAGGCATCTGCTGAGGAAAAGCATAATTTTTAATTGGCTGCACACTACATAATAGACAAGTAAGACATCAACAGGAACCTGTGCGGCTTAATAAACTGAGCCGTCATCAGTTTCTTACATTCTTCACAGTCTGTTATCGCAGCAGCTGCTCATAAACATCTCACAAAACATCTTCTAAAATTATCTGTCAAAAACAGAGTCTGAATAAGTTTTAGGACATTGGTCACTTGGTTGCAGAACCATTTTTCATTTTTAACCTGCAGTACCTCATTTAAATGTTTGACCTCAATAGTTCGAAGAGGTGGGGGAGATACGTTGAAACGTCACCGCTTCACTTTCAGGCTGCTGTGCTCGAATCGATTCTTGACATTGTTTCCCAGACTGAGGGCAGAGAGCTGAGCCGCTGTGCCCGTCTGCCTGGGTTTTTGTAGCTGGCTGGAGCTGAGGTGCAGTTCGAGGTTACATTAGTCATCATCAGCATCCAGCTGAGGTCAACAGTTTTCCCACATGTAAGCAGCGTGAATAAAACATCAGAGACCGGAGTGTTAATTTTTCGTTCCAGCCCACTGACTGACCAGCCAGCTCCAGTAGACACACACAAAGACCACGCTAATAGCCTCAGAGGTTCAGAGCACTGGGGGAGTGCGTGTGTGTGTGTGTGTGTGTGTTATGTATGGGTATGTGTATGTGAGAGGGAGGGAGATGTTATAGAGCTTTCTGTGGGAGGAACAGTTGGGAAAGCCCTTTCAGTATTTAACTGGGAAATCCCAAGCATTGGTTTGGAGGAGGGGGAGGCGTGTGGGAATCATTTTGGGGAGAACCCTGTGCTCAGAGGCTGGAGGGGCGGAGCTGTGAGTGTATAGATTGTAGCGTGATGTGTGTGTGTGTGTGTGTGTGCACTGAGAAGTAAACGTTTGTTCAGTGGGCTTAATGTATTTATAATTATGATTTCAGTTCGGTGTGTGTCCTGGCGTGTGTGTGTGTGTGTGTGTGTGTATGTGTGTGCGCGTGCGTGTGTGTGCGCAGCTGTGGCACGCAAAAGAAGGCCAGGGCCCCCGAGACAAACGTGGCCGCTTACCCGTTTGGTTGCCATGGTGACGGGGAGATGGGAAAGGCTCCGTCGGAATTGCCATTAAAATGGAGAGCAGCACACCACTGCATGCCTGCACACACACACCCACACACACACACACACACACACACACACACACACACACACGCACGCACACGTAGGCACAATGTATTCACATGAAGACAAAGCAAGCGTACAATCACACACACGCATACACACCAGTGTGAGCACACACGCACACACACACAGTTAAGGGTTGTTGTGGTGTTTATCAAATGAGGGATGTGATTGGTGTTTTTGGAACGCGCAACCCAGCCTCAACTACAGCATCAATATTGCAATTAACGGGTCGTAATTCCCCCCGGGGCACAGGTGTGTGTCGGTGTGTGTGTTTGCGTTGTGTGTGTGTGTGTGTGAGTGTGACTGTGTGTAATGATTGGACACTATTAAAACAGCGCTGTGTAAAGAGGAAATAGCCGGAGCCGGCAGGATACTTGAAGAGAGAGAGCGTGTGAATGCTTTTAACGGTGCACTGTAGTCTGTGTGTGCGTGTGTGTGTGTGTGCTACTGTGTTTTAATTACATCTCTCTGAGGTTCTTGAGATAGAGCACAATTTTGGGGAGCAATAATATGTTATCTGGACCTCCCTTCTACTAAGAGCTGTTTGAGTGTGGAGACTTTGTTTCAGGGTTGAGGAGTTGTGATGGTCGGGGGTTAGGGAATGGATGAGTACATAGGTACATTAGTACAAGTAAGTATATGGTAAAGAGCTAGTGGCCGCTACCGTGTGATGTGCAGTATATTGGATGTTCATCACATTCAACAGTCCAACTTCACTTTTACCCTCACGTATTGTCACAGATGGCCTATACCACAGCACAGTCAGCTTCCGTTGGCGGTCCTGTGTGTGTGCGACAGTGCAGGAATGTCCCCGTCCTAGATTCCTCCAGGCTTGAATACGTGGGTTTGTGTGTTTAAAGCCTTAGCAAGGGTATTCAGTCCACACCCCCTCCATAAAGAAAGGTTAAACTAAATGTTATAGGAAACCTCAGGGGGAAACGCTTGATTCCAAGCAGACGTTCGTGTTTGCTCTACCAAAAAACAGAAAAATGAATTCAAGGAAAGCGAGTCGTAAAAATCGGCGGTGTCGTGAGGATGGTCTGCAGCCTGGGTGCACGCGGTGGCTTCGACACAATGCCAGTGTGTATACAGTCTGTTTCTGTCTCTGTCACTGTCACTGTGTGTGCCCTTCAGTCGGCTGACCGGACCTGTGTGTTACACCTAATAAATTCATGCTGTGCCCAAGGCCACAGCTGCAAAAATACGGTTTCATAATGCAGCTGCTTTACTGCCTACATAATCCCCCCCTTTTTTTTTTAAAGTCCCCGGATCCCCTTTCGTTCAT
>CAEMYA010000179.1:2992123-3009740 GCA_903131615.1 Diplodus sargus | reverse complement strand
AAAAAAAAATCCAGCCAAATTATTTTGACTTAAACCTTTGCACAGGTGACCATGCTAATCTTTGCTGTATCGTTCCCAATTTACTAAGGTTTAAAGGTGCACCATGTAGTTTTGGAGAGAAAGTTTTAATCAGAAGAGAAGTTTTTTTTTTTTTTTATGCCTAAACAAACTAAATAAACAAACTCTGACTGAATGGACAAATTGATCTTAACACAATTTCATACTGCTTTGTTTATATGTGGTGGACCCTGCCACCTTTCTATCTACCCCGTGTTCTGGAGACCTAATTTTTTTAATAATAAGCTTGTTTATTCAGTTGTGAAATAAATGAATAAATATGTATTCATTCATTCAATATTGTAAATATATCAACACTCCAAAAACTACATAGTGTCCCTTTAAGTGCGCCATCGATGTCTAACAGAGAGTTATTATGATGGGAAACAATTAATTGGCAAATCAATAAAAACAAAATCTCGCCTCAAATCTAAGCGTTGGTTCAAGTATGAACCCTCAGTGACTCACATCAACACTCAGCAAACCCTCTGCCTGTTTAGCTCCGTGAATATGAAGCAGGGTCGTAAACACACCACGCACAGATAAAAAAAAACCCCGGCAGCGTCCCTGCAGGAGCTGGGGGGGTCTGTAGGGCAAGCCGGCAGAGAATATGCGGGCTAGACAGCCGCCTCGCTTGTAACACTACGTCCCTACACAGAATCCAGCACGCTCCGGAGGACCCGGCTACGCGTCTTGTCCCCGCCCCCCGACGAGGCACAGCATCCATCCTCACGCGCTCGCACGCTGCGTGATCCCCATCACAACCCGACGGAGAGCGAGGCAGCGCGCGGCGGCTTGGCTCAGCCGATGGAGTAGTAGTAGGCTACTAGTAGTAGTGGGAGAGCTGCTCACGGCGTCCTTTCTCCTCTTTCCCTCCCTTTAATGGATTCGCCTTTTCTCTGGAATATTGCTTCATCCCATCGCGGTAAGCGTGTGTGTGTGAAATGAACAAGAGGAAACGGGACTGTGATTTTGTGTGCGAGTGTGTGTTGGTGTGCGCTGCTATTGTCTGTTGCTGAGGCAAGTTCGGACCCCAAATCTAATCAGAACGCGGGAGCCCCGACACATGAGGCGGAGCGGAGGGGCGCGCTGGAGACGGCGTGTGCGCCGGGAACGGTGTTTGCGGTGATCGGAGAGGATCGATGTCGGTATTTGGACGGACACCTGTCTCTCCGGCAGCAACAGTGACCGCCCTCCAGCGCTTATTAACGCCCCTACAAGGCACGGTTCTGCGCGTGTGGGGGGGGGCTACCGCGCGTCTCGTCCCGCGTTCACAGGCATTTGGGGAGGGGGTTCGAAAAATCTGTGCGAATTGTGTCGCCTTTGGTTGCCGAGCGAATGTGTCTCCAGTCCAGCGAGAACAATTTGGCCCGTCCCCCCTCCTTCTCCTCCTCCTCCTCTTCCCTCCCTCCCCCCAACATCACATCAGAGGGTGGCTATCCCTCCTCAGCCGGCCCCCCCTCAGACACGCACGGCGCAGTTGATGCCTTTTCAGAGGGGCTGAAAGACTCAAATCCCATGCTTATTAAGGCGCCTTGATGAGCGGTTTAGTGTAACCTTGAAATGGATTCAGTGCAGCGGTGTCATCAGCCTCCCTCTGATTGCTGCTCCTATCATCATATTCACAGAGCAGATGCATGTGCAGCAGCAGCAGCAGCAGCAGCAGCACCCTGGCCTTGGCACTGAGCAGAAGAAAGCTCACCTTTCCTGAATGGGAAGCGCAGACACGTTTGGGAGTAATGTCACCGGCTTCTGGTGTAAAATGCAAGGCTTTTTTTTTTTTCTCCTTTGTTGTGAGTGTCTGATTCGAAAAACCTCACGTTGCAGCTGCTCTCTGGTGTCAGACAGGGCGAAAAAAAGGATGAGAAGACGTGTGTTTCTGTGAGCTTCAGTACAGTCTGAGAGGCGCTGCGGATGAGCCGATTCGCCCAGCAGACCCCGCTCGCCACATGGTTACCGGACCCCTCGCTGTAGCAGAAGTCAATTTTTGCCCCAATCCATTGTCTGAAAAATCTGCCCTGTAATGAGTCAGGATCTCCTCTGCCGCCTCTGACTCGTGCTGAACCCTCCTCCCGTCCCCTCGGCTGTCACCCACCCAGAGAGGCACGTATCTCTGCCAGCTGTTTGGAGCTGCAACCCTTTTTTCTTTCATTCTGTGTGTGTGTGTGTGTGCGTGTGTGAGCGCGTTTTGCTCTGTGTGTTTGTATATTTGACAGGTGTATTCAGGCTCGTCCCTGTAGTGGAGCAGGCGAGTGGTATTATTCAGCAGACAGATGGCAGGTGGCTGGGCATCAGGTGAGCCTTTGCTTGGCTGTCAGCGCCGCCCCGTTTGAATGCAAGATACCTCTTGGCACGCTCCCGCAGTGCCATTCTCCTCTGTGTTTGTGTGTGTGTGTGTCTTCTGGTTTGCAAATGCACTTCCACAGAAGTGAGTGCATGTGTGGAAAAGGTCCCAGGGTTTCGCCCCCTTTCCCTCGAAAACTCTCTTTTGACCAATCGGATGACAGAACAGGCTGAGGTCACCCTGACAACATCACGCCTGGCGATGATGTAGAGAAGTGACGCTCGCCTTTGGCGTCATCGGCAGCCCGAGTGGTTCTGATGTGGCCCCCATCGACCCCCTGCTCAACAAATCATTATTCATGATTCATCACAACCGAGGCCGACATCACCGCAGATTTATCAGGCAGCTCTGGCTTCGTTAGCAAGGATGCAATATTCCTGTGTTTACGTGGCATTCTCGAGGCTAGCGTTATGATGCACATCGTTAAAGCGCTGTCGATGAATCTTGAAAAGTCCTTCATAATGTTAATAAGTAGGCGTGTTTCTCCTACTTCAACGATGCAAGCTGTTGGCTGGTCTGTTTGCAGTGCACAGAGCTGGCCATAGAGAAACGCAGATTCCGAATATGTTGGATATTCCACATGTCTTAATATGAATCAGGCCTTATTAGAAAGATCCAAACAGAAAGATGCTTTTTTTACATGACTCATATCAAATTCTGAATAGTATCATATTCAGAATAATAGTGGAAACATAATACGCATGTAAACGTAGCTACTGAGATGATGTGATTTTGTGCTCGTACAAGAATGTGTCACTGCTGTCACATTTCAGTTCTTTGATAATTCTAAGTTCCTGTCTGTTTAAAAAATCTGTATTTACATTTTGTTTGGCTAACGTCCGCTAACATAAACGAATGACTTACTTTAGCCCCTTTTAAAGGTGCACTGTGTAGTTTTTGGGGAAGACTTTTGAATCAGAAGAGAAAGATCTTCATTGAGTGGTTATTTTATGCCTGAAGAAACCAAATAAACGCACTCTCTTTGACATTATAGGACAACACAATTTCATACTGTACTACTTTGTTCATGTGTGGCGGACCCTGCCACCTTTCTAGCTTCAAACTGTGTTCTGGGGACTTTATTTTCCTCTGAGAACAGTTTGTCTATTCAGTCATTTCTTATTAATGATTTGATATTGAAGGGTTAGAATTTGAATTCTCTTCTCCAAAACAACATAGTGCACCTTTTAATCGAAGAATCGCTCAGTCTATAAAAAGTCAAAAATATTCCCCCAGAGCCCAAAGTTATGTCTTAAGATTGCTTCTTTTGTCCAACCAACAGTCCAGATCCTTAAGGCTATCATTTACTGTTACGGCTGACAAAGAAAAGCAGCAAACCCTTACGTTTACATAGCCGGAGGCAGCAAATGTAAGATATTTTTGCTTGAGAAAATGACCGAAATTAATGGGATATCAGAATAGTTTTCTTTTGATCAACTAATGGCCTAATCATTCAATTTTGATGCTCTATGCAGCAGTCACCCTCTTTGGTGTGAACTGGCTGTTCTATCTGTTCTTTGTCCCATTTTTCTTCATCATTCAGTATAGTTATGATTTATTGCCTCATTCCGGCTCCTTGAGAAAACATGAATATTTTTGTCGTAGTTTTTCCAAATCATTTGCTACACCTACCATATATCTCGGTGCCATCTGTGTGCTTAGGGCCCGGCCACATTCGTCTCTGCGAGGCCCAGCTCTCGGAATAAAGCTGCGCCGGGCGAGATCTTATAGCGCTATATGCTGGTTTTATCACTCTTGATCTGCGTTTAAGGACTATGTGAAGGTTGCTCGCAGCAGAATGGAGCGTCCCGCGAGAATTGTCAAAATGAAACCCTGGCTCTCGTGTATGATTACCTCTTCACGCAGAGAGCGGCGCATCAGAAACCTCGCGAGTGAAAAAGTGACATGTCTCCCGAGCAGCGTTGGAACTGGATACACAAACAAATAAGAATAAAGTGTTCCAGTTTATTTTCTCGCTTGCTGTCTGGAGCACCAGACGCACAAAGCTGCTACGGCGCCGCACTTGACACATGGGTGGGGGGGTGAATAAAGAAAATGATATCCGCGGAAAAAGGTGCCGTTCCCGAAAAATGTGTTAGAAACGATGATAATTACAGGGAGACGCCGGCAGATGTCTTGTGTTGTTAGGAGGAAACACCAGACGGACGTATAGTAGTGAAGCTGCGGGAAGCGGTGACCTCTGAACTCACGTCTGATATCCAACGCCTCCCATACTCCCACACCAGAGACTCTTTATTGATCGCACGCACGCACACACACACACACACACACACACACACACACACACACACACACACACACACACATAAACCCTTTCCATGGTCCACCCCTAGCTGGTATTTGATTACTTCTACATGTGGGGGCAGTAGTATTAGTGCAATGGGGGGTGTCCTGATTGCGCAATAGATCTGTCACTGTGATGTGTCCTGGGAATGATTAGCCCCGTGGTGAGATAAGGCCCGCCCCTGGATGCCGAGTGGTCCTCTCTCTATCTGTAAGGAGAAGGCTGATGCGTACAGGTGATACGCTGTCAGACAGGAGCAGGAGGAGCGGGAGCAGTGGCAGCACCTCATGAATATTTTTTATTCTTTGCCTCGTTTTGCCAGAAGCCAGACAACAGTAGTAGCAGCTAATGCGGCTAAACATCTATATTTACAAGGATGCTTGATAAATGCGAGGCAAAAGTGGTGCGCTGCTGGCTCGAATACACAAGCGCACCCAGTATTCGTAGCGTGCCAGAATGCGGCGCGAGCTTCTCAGCCCAGACGCGTGTATATAATTAGTCGGAATGGGAACGCGAGTTAATGGAGAAATACTTGAAATTGCAGCCAAATTTCCCTGCTGGCTGTGAGCCCCGGTTGTGTTTTTTAATTTTTTTTTATCCATGGTCACTGACCATGTTAAGGAGGGATTAGAAATAGCCAATTTACTTAGTAGCTGTGAAAACAGATCAGCAGTTTAACTGAAAATGTTTGTTTGGTGAAGTAGAGGATATTTGAATGTATAATTGAACAGTGTTACATGTTTTTTTTTGTTTTGTTTTTGGTAATGAATTGTCAATGCTACACTGCCTCATTTGTGGGTTTTGGTAAAAGTGTATATTAATTTGTATTGAAAATTACTGCAAGTTCTTTATTATAGCTGACTTATTTTATTTTTGACATTTCTACAGTTATTACTTCTACAGCAACAAAAGACAGAAATTAGGTTTGTTACAAAGTTTGGTTTCTCAAATCTGTCCCAGATCTCTGGCAGTGTTATCATTTCTGCTCAGTTCAATTATTTCCCCACGAGTAAACCCTCTTTTCCCAAACAAGGCAATAAAGGATCTC
Source organism: Diplodus sargus (assembly GCA_903131615.1). Taxonomy (NCBI): domain Eukaryota; kingdom Metazoa; phylum Chordata; class Actinopteri; order Spariformes; family Sparidae; genus Diplodus; species Diplodus sargus. The sequence goes on along the minus strand of CAEMYA010000179.1, from coordinate 3,003,986 downwards.
TGATAATCCGTCTGGAAGTGCAGCTGCAGGCTACCGTTGAGCTCGCTGAGTTGTCGTCGAAGGGTTATTTTCTTCACATGCGTGCAAGTAGGCAGGGGTGGAGAGAGGAAGAAAATAAAGGGAGAATCACTGATCCTGCTTTTGATTTTGATGCCCAAAATTGAAATCTCACTCGGGAGAATTTTCGATTCAGAAAAAGAGACACAGGGGCGCCACGAGAAGCAGATTGAACATCACATGAAACAAAGACGCAGTCATGAATTGATGTTTCTATATGTATGTTCATCCCCTTCCTTTATGAATCTACTTTATACATGTAGCAGGACAAGAGGGAGATAACAGAGAGAACTGTCACCAGTGTCTGGTGAAGTCTGTCACGCAAATACACTGACACAACTGGTGTGTTAGCTAGCTAGCATGCTACCTGTACAACTGATACCTGCAGCTAATGTACAGCTGATACCTACAGCTAATTGTACAGCTGATATACTGGTAAACACAGACTACTCAAATAGTCTTGTGGTCAACTTATGTGCGAAATACGAACCAACATTTCAGTTTGTGTGTATCTGAACACCTTTTTTTTTAATTAAAAAAAACAACTTTTGGCTTCTAAAGCTAGTTTGTTTACATTCTGAGCTATTTTAGATAAGATGTTAGCTTGTAAGCATGTTTAAATCTAAGTATTAGGGATGTCACACATTAGACTCTAAATCAAAAATTCAATACGACCGTTGAACTCAAAGGCATTATCTGCGATACGCAGCCCTTCCAAAACAAGCCGAAGACGACTCAGCTAGTTTACCAGCAGCCTGCAGACGACTGGCTGGTTCTGAGATAACTCCAACAGCTTTGGAGATGTTTCAGAGATCCATTATTGATCTTATTTGAGCAGAGGGGATGAACTGAACTGAACTAATGACATTTCCAGAGCTCATTTATTGATTTGCCTGGGAAGATGGTACTCGGGGGAGATTTGAGAAACCAAACGTGACCTTAAAACCGAAAGTCAAACAACACCGTGGATTTGGATAGCGTTTGAAATCTTTTGCTGGTTGTGCCAATCATGCCAGTTGACTGAAACCTTTCGTATCGAATGCTAAACGTTGCAGCTGAACAATAACTTCAGTAAAATCGAGTTGCAAATTTGCAGTTTATTGAGTAAATATATGTGTCTTCTATGACATTTGTGTCCTCCGGAGGCATAAATATATACGAGCAATTGTTGCGCTATTACTAATAAGCTCTGCCTTTACATGACACATTACAGAAGCGAAAATACAAAGGGTTCGTCCCAGCTCCTTTAAGACAACCTGGAACGTACTCGCTCTTGAATTGCACTTGAATTAAACGAGTGCGAGGGGGGATGAGAAACGGCACGAGCATGCCGCTGTAGGACTATTGAGAGCTCTCAGGAGGGGAAGACGTCTTTATCTCCAGCTGGATCAGGAAGACGGGGCTGCGATGGTTCTGATGGCTGTTATTGGGCTGAAAAATAGCTGAACGCTCCGAGATCAAGAGGCTGTTTGATCTAAATATAGAGCGAATTCTGGAGATGTTACAAGGCAGCATGAGAGAAAACTTGCACAGCATCATTCAGCATTCAACGCGCGGCGTGAAACACACACACACACACGGACGCATGCACGCACACAAGTGCACACTGTTGAAGAGGCCTCGGAGCGCTCGTGTAAATGCATTTTCCCAACTTAGAAATTTACATTCATACATATGCAAATACACCTGGAGCATTTGCAGTTGTTTACTAATGGCATTTGTTGGCATGCAGAGCCAAAAACCACCATTCCTGCTATGATGAATTCACTGCACGGCCGCAACCGTGGGTTTTAAATATAAATTATTAAGAATCTAATTGAGGATTAATACAATATTTATAATCCAATTTAGCCTTAAGCCCCCGTAGGAACAATCAACAATGAGTCGATAAAAGTGGATTGTGTTGAAGGAGGAAGCTCGATCCAGAGCTGGAAATAAAAGCGTCGACCTCGTTGAGATTTCACAGCACCGCCGTGTTTATTCAAGAGGAGAGTTTTTTAGCGGGGACGACAAAGGTGATTCCCGAGCAGATGGAGGTATGACATTGGGGGAAGAATGAGCAAGGCCTCGATGCGCTAAAATGAGCTTGAGAGTCAAATTCCACCGACCGACAGGAAAAAGGAAAAAGGCTCAGAGGTGAAACTCAGGTCAGCAGCTGATAAAAACCCTTGGTGCGTGGTAATATAGTGCGTGGTAATATAGACATGTGTTTGAAGACTTTTTAGTCTGTATCTGCGAGTGTGTTGCTGGTTTGTGGCATTTGAAGAAACAAGCGTAAATATCTCCTCCGCTCCTCTCTCTCAGTTTAGCGTTTGTCTCAGGGGGATCGTTTTTAGTTTGAGAAGTTTTGGTTTCCTTTCTAAAAGGATATTCCTGATCCTCTTTTACCCACAACTTCGCTCCGTTTGTGATCTCAACTTACTTGTCTCTGTGTTTGACATTGCCGCGTCCTCTGCTGCGTGCCCTTGTCAGACGTTATGCGGATTTTTCCAGCTCAGCTTTGTGTCAGAAACGCAAAAAAAAAGAAGTGACTCCAATAGCAATGTTACTTTCTTATCGGAGCCGGCGCGCAGATAACACAACTTAATTGAGAATTTGTGTGGTGGTAGGGCCGGAAATAGACACTGAGCTCCATTGAGATGAGCACTGCTTTCATTGTTATCTCCAAAAAAACAACCATTTAACGTGAATTAGAGACACAGCGTGTTTTCAAACCCAGTGGCCACTGGAGAGCTTAGCGTACACCACTGATTTAGCATTGCATTGCTGGACTCATGGTTAAGTGCACATACATGTGCATTAATGTCAAGGTTTTGCGTCTAATCCTGTTTTTGATCATAGTCGGATTAATGGAACCATGGAATATCCCTGTATACATGATCATCACAGTATCCAGGTTTCTGATTGTCTGCCTGCAGGATAATCTTGACCTCTCCACATCTCAACCACCATGTTAAAAAACTGGGAAAAGGTGGTTACACGGTATCCTGGTTTAAGTGCTTGGAGTACCTCGGGTAGTACAGGTGTCGGACAACTGTGCTATTGCTAGACTTGCATCTGGATTTGTAAAGCTCAACAGATCACTGGTTTAAATGTCCTGACAACTTTCCTTTTTCAAGTTCTTCTTTGAAAAGATAAAAACAGGTATTTAACAACTACAGCTTGACTTTATTCTGGCTACTTTTTGCAGGTCAGGATTAGGGTCACCAAAAATAAAGAATCAAAATTTCAGAAAAAATACCACCCTTCAGTGATTCAACTATATAAAAAGATAAAAAATCTGTTTGTAACAACGTTTTCTTAAGGTTTTTTAAACCTGTCCCTGGTAAACCATCCTCCCTAAACAAATCGATAAAGGATCTCTGGCAATGATATCAGTTCAGTTCAGTTAATCCCCTCTCCTCAAAGAAATCAATAAAGGATCTCTGAAACATCTCCAACCATGACTGAGTGGAAGTGCAGCTATAGGCTACCGGTAAGCTAGCTGTGTTGCCACCGAACTGCGAACGGGGAGGTGGGGGTTGCTGGTTGCCGGAATGCCTTTTCAATACGATGATCAAAACTGAAATCTCGGTCAATTTCCAGTTGAGAATCTAAGTCATGACAACATGAGCATAGCTTAGCTTAACATGGGTTTCTCAAAACGGCGATATGGCATTAACCAAGATGCCACGTTTACATGCCCAAGACATAAACAAGGTACTTGATCCTAACCAGGGAACATGATGCATGTAAAAGCTGCTACATAGTAGAATGATGCATGCTGTTATAAAAAATATCTGAAAAGAGAACCAGATATCTATTTTTATTCCGCACATTCTTCTTTTGTGCCTGAGCCTGGTGCCTACATTACCTGTAATGCATCAGGAGCTCTGACAGCAGAGTTTTAGCTGTGTTATGACTAAATCTGTCCTTTGTGGGTCTGCCGGTGTATTTAGTGTATTTTTTTCCCATCCAACAAACTGCAAGAACGTGATCCCTCACCAGCTTCCCACAGCTGGACAATTGCAACAAATTGTGTTAGTTGGAATGCGTGACCAATCAGAGGGCTTGAACCCGAGTCTCTGTGGGTATGAATGAGTGCTTTGCTTCTGCACCGTTTGCATGTCATTGCATTGAGTAAATGAGATTTGACGGTTAACGCCGACAAAGTTGTTGTAAAATGTAGGGCAACATTGACTCTTGAGAAAAGTGAATTAGGATGTGGCCTGGGTTGCCCAAATGACATTTTCCGTACGGTAATCAGTAATCAGTGCGTTTTGTCAACAGTCGACGTCTGTTAATTATGCATTTGTAACATTTTCTCTGCTCACTTTGTTTGCTCAATCTATTTCATTGCAAAGAGGAAATGTGCTGGTAATTAGTTCTTACTTTGTTTGCAAAGAAACTGACAAAATTAATAATACTGGATTACAGTATGAACATATCCGGTTTGAAAAATGTAAGTAACAGCGTGGATCTGTAAAATCCATATATGTTGAACCCTGACTTGCCATATGCAAAGGGAAGGTGTGATATGTGTAGGCGCCCAAGTACTGTGGCTGCCAGGAAGAAGAGAAAACCATTTATAAAGACTTTACCCTCAGACTTTAGCTGAATACGACAAGCAGCATGTCCCAGAAGAGGTAGCAAAGATTCTTTCCGCTCAACTGAACCATCAATCTAAACAGGATTTTAGCCTGGCTTTATCTTTCCCCCCCTCCTCTGTTTGTCTTTCTCATGTCTTCTCTGTCTCTTTCTGTTTCTCATCCTCCCGTTCCGTCTGCTCTATCAGCTCTGAGTCACTGTCCTGTCTGATATTCTCTGAGGGGAGCCGGGAGAGGAGAGATGACGATGTTATTTTATGTTAACGCACAGATATATGTGCATGTGTGCATGATGGAGAGAGTTTATCACAGCCCTGCGATTTAGTGGCAGGACGCGGCTCTTCCATCCGGGGTCTGTCCTCCGAATTTCTCAACATCGAACTGGAACAAAGCCAAATGCGCTGAATGTTTAGTGACGGAGCTGATTTGTCAACAGATGCTTTGTGAGAAAACCCATCAAGAAATAGGATGATTTCCCACAAATCACTTTAAAGAAAGCCACCAGGGAAGTATGAAAACTGACTATTTATAGAAACAAAGATGCTCTGTTGGCAAGAGTGGTAGCCATGGGACAGCTCTGTGTCTGTGAGAGTGTGTGCACTGTTGTGCAGGCAGAATATGAAGACTTAGAAATGAGATGTATACCTTGTTGCCCGTGAACCTTTTTCCTCAGTTGCGATTTCAGGAATAAGTCTTGATTTATGGTCTCTAAGGGTTGAAGAAATAAATAAATAAATGATAGTAAATTGGTGACAGCGGGAGCATTTTCAGCGTCCAAAACCCTGATTTTTTTTCCTGTTTTCAAATAAAAAGCCACAACAATGCTGCAGGGTAGTTTTGGACACAGACCGGCATGCTGTGTTGGCATGTTTCCCAGCAAAACATGTTTCTGTGTTCTCCTGCAGAACAACCCAGAATAGCCTAATTTTAGGGTGCTGTAACTGCGCAGAGCACTTTGGTAACAACAAACAGGAGCATCATGGCAACCATCTCTGCATGAAGCAATGGAGACAGCTAAGGTATTATGACATACAGCACAACAGGTCTGTAATTGCCAATCACAATGATTCATCTAAACCTGTTTTGGCTTTTTACAGAATAGTCTTAAATTGGTCGTGCAGTATGTTCTGTCTTAATTTGTAAAAATAAAATATAAATCATTCTTCACTTTCTTGCTGATGGTTGGATAAGAATTGATACCACTCTCATGTCTTTCCATGAAATATAGGACTACAGCTAGCAGTCTGTTGATCTGCCAGCATAAAAAACGTTCAAAGGTAACCAAAGTCCATCTACCAGCACCTCTAGAGATCTGTAATGTTTGATCTCATTTGTTGTAGAAAACGACAGTATGTGGTTTATGTTCATTAATGGGGGCAGATTACGTGGCAGATTGTTTCTTAGCCAGGTAAAGAAACTTGCCGGACTCTCTGCTGATTGCCTGACAACCTCAAGGTGTCCACACAGGTGACTCCAAAAAGATGAGATATGGCATATTCATTTAAAAGCTCTAGTGGTGCTTGTCGGCAAACCTTCCGACTGTTTGACAAAGCTGTTTGTTTACCCTTTTTGAGCCTTATGCTAAGCTAAGCCATTTGGCTGTAATGTCATATTTACCCTGAATATATACAAGTGTGGTATCAATCTTTTCGTCTAAATCACAGCAAAAAAGTGAATAACTGTATTTCCCCAAATGTCAAACAATTTCTTTAAACTGACATTAAAACTGTATTTTTCAAGTTTTTAGACATGTTTTTCACCTCCTCGGTTTTCTCCAGGTCTGCTGTTTATTTTAAAGATTAATATTTTCATTTACTGCTTGATTTAATTAATCTATAAAATGGCATAGCTCATCTGAGAGTGGCAAGTTCTGATTGCTTGTTATGTCCAATCAGCAGACCAAAACCCCTGAAACATTCAATTTACATTGATTTGAAACAGGGAAGGGAGCCAAACCTCACATCTGACGAGTGAAAATCAGTTGTGTGTGTTGTGTTTGGTAGCTCGATAACTGAATGAAAAATATTAATTGTTTAAATGTTTCAGCAATAGTTTCCTCTCATACAAGGCATCAAAGCACATCCAGGTTGGTTCAAAGGTCCAAATTGTACAAGCAGTTACCAATTCAACCTTAAAATTCTGGTATTTCAATTACCAATGCTCATCTGTTCAAGTACCATACGAGAGAAGGGCACGGGGCTGTAACACCGCCATGTTGAAAGTGATAACGAAGGGTAACATTCTGTCTTTCCATGCGTAACGAGTCTCAAATCCATCACCGACTCTGTCATTGGGAGTGTTTAGCCACATTCAGAACAACTCAGCTGGAGACCAGGAGATGGTCAATCAGATGATATTTCTGGGCTCAATATTTCAGTCCCATCTTGCTGTCCCTGAGAGGAGAGCAGTCAAGTCTAGACAAAGTCATCACCGGCTGGCTGAGAGGAGATGCTGATGAATCCTGACAGGGCCTGCGGGCTGCTCGTTTGATGAGCTCGCCCCTGGGAAGACGATCTGATCACCTTTCATCTGACTGTAATTAACTGGCTCTTGGAATTGGAAGAAAAGTGCTCCTTGGTTATGATCTTAGGAACATCTTTTGAAACGGTGGTGTCCCGAGGCAAGAGAAAAAGAGAAGCCGCGTCGAGACTTAACTGCGACGAGGTCCAATTGTTCAGGTCCGTGACTTCTCAGAGCTGCGAGGCTGTTGTGGTGAGTGAGAAATAAATGAATGTGGTGTAAACTCTTTGACGCTGAGCGCGGCCCCCTTAAATTTTTCTGATTCGTATCATCTGTCACAGAGCCCGCAGTCAAATCATCAAGCTCACAGTCCAACTGTCAAATTGCCATCCTTTTTTTTTTGTCTATTCTCTCTGAAGCATCGCCCACAGAGGAATACAAAATAAAAGCTCAGACTGCACAGTTTTTTTTTTAGTCTTCCTCCTAACTAGATTGCATGTCTCCAAAGATTTAAAGTTTGAACCCACTCTTCAAGGCAATACAACAAATCACAAACTCTCACTATTTCTGTTCACTATATTTTGTCATGTTACGACAAAAATGAAATGCAGCCTTGATACTTCGTCTTCTTCGTTAAAAATAATGTATGTCTTCAGTGCGCTATGAGAGACCTCTTTGCTTCAACATTTAGGTGCTTGATTTGGAATAATAATGTAATTGGTGTAAAAACCAATGTAAAAAAACTAAATGCACTACTTTTAAATCAGCTTTACATCATTGACGTACCTGTAATGTTATATGAACTTACAGGGAACCCACTTACTGAGCAGCTTTGGTGACTGCAATCCTGTGCTGCATGGAACTGGTTATGCCATTGGTTCGGTTCTGAATAATGATGTACAGGTGGACACACGATGATAAAGAGGAAACTTGTAACATAATAGTGTGACTCCTATGTTTCACCAACTTTATGATGAGGAGAATGGAATAAGAAGGCACCGGAACAACACAGCTCTATTTTCCCTCTCTAACACTTTATTGATCTCAGAAGATCTATGTCGATATATGTGAGTACTGTTTGCTGGGCTGTCTGGTGGCCTAGTGGTTAATATGCACGCTGTGTGCTAGGGATGAGTGGGCACACCTTTATCTGTATCTGTTCAACCAACTAGATTATCTCTATCCATGCCTGTCTTCGGCAATTAAACCGGGAGTGGGTGGTACACGGCAGCAATCATTAATTTGAACCTGCTGTAGTTATTATTTCTTGGAAAACCATTTACAGAACAGCCTCAGAATTGAGCTTCAGATCAATGTTTTGGATCACGAGTGTAAGAGAACTATTTACAATTAGCTTTTTTCATAAACTTGAATGAAAAACGAATGGTCCTTGCAAAACAGTCCACACATTCTGACACGTTACGTTGTGTTTGACGGCATCCGATGGACAAAATGTCCCTGAAGTCCAGCGACAAAGATGCTGCAGTTGGTCCTCCCACTCACTGTGGTCCCCCACAGGCAGGCTAGGAGCACAGGTTGCTTTATGTTAGCCCTCACAGGAAGTCAAGTGGTCGGGAAAGGAAGCAGTGTTCGTTTTTATATGACTTGACTGATAGCATGTAGTCCTGAACCAATTGTGAGTGTCCATGCTTTTCTGTCCCCGTCAGATAAATGGCTAATGGCATTGCTATAAAACCAGGATTGCCACAGTAACACAAGAGAAATCTATACAACTGAAGACGCCATGTTGAAAACGTCCGGTTGCTTGACTGGTTGTTAAGCAAAGATCTTGAAGGACTGTCCATTTTCTTAGGGGTAGATTTCAATCGCTACCCCTTCTTACTCTGTTCTGAGGGGCAAGAGGGTGCTCAAAAGCACAGGGTTGGGATAAGAATTGGAAATGGGATTGAGCCTAGATATAAGTTTTAGCTACTGAGTTCAGGCTAAAATCTTGCTTGTACTCTCAACAAGTTCCTGTGGTTCCTCCATTTGCTTTGGCACCAAAAACAAATAGCCCAAGAGTGGTTTGGAAAGAGATCAACAGCACCATTGTCTGTAGGTGGTGTCAGTCCAGTTGTTTTGTCCGTGCAAGTGTTAGATTGGCAACTGTCACACCAGCCCAAATGAACTAAACCAAAACGGCGAACATGCCTGATTATAATTATACCTTTTTTTTTCTTCCCCAGAAGGTCCAAAGTTTAAGTTGCAGCCCTTAATATGCAGGAAATAATCTTCTCTGCAGCTTTAATCTCTTCCTCATTACCACTGTATGTATAGGAGACAGCGCTGTGTATTACGGAGAAACTCAGACGAATCAAATTTTCCACAGAGATAAAAATCACGTTTGACTACATTTCCATTTGACTGGCTTGATAAAAATCACGGTTCAGCCGAGCAAGCTGCAGAAATGATGAATAATTCAATTCCTGTTGGTGGCTGAGGGAAAAAAAAGACACATTCTGGAGTATCGGAAGTATGACAGTGTAAATGTGATTAGTATGGCCATTTAATTTTGGGGGGGGGGGTTTCATCACATTACAAGCCCGACTTCTCAATTTCCTCTCTGTCGCTGATGCCTCTCCACCTGCCTTAATCTGAAAAGTCACTGAGTCACTGGAGGCTGATTACACTGTTAATGTGCACTGAGACAGATCGCCTGGATGTCTGGCAGCAGTAGTGTCTCTCTTTTTTTTTTTTTAGATATAGATTTACGGAAAGCAATTAAATTTACATGGCGTGTAAGACTTTTCAGGTGGCTGCTCGCAGGTGGGGTGAACTGTGAGACCATACATCAACTGGAAAACCTTAGTTCAACGTCCCGCGGACGGCTATCCGTCCTGCTGAAGTGCCCTTGAACAGGAGAGTGAGTCCCTGCCAACTCTGTAGTGATACCTCGACATTTACCTAATGTTAAGTGTAAATTCTATGGCTCTATCACCTGAAGTCACACATGCTCAGGTGTTTAAAGTTTAAGGTGCCATACTTTTGCTGAATGTTTTACTCCACTGAGTGAAAAGCTTTGAGATCCGACTGATGGTCAGATTGTTTCCATTTAACGTGGAGTTGATTGGCCTGGATTGAGTGGTAAATTAGATGGGACAGGCACTTAGGGACTGATTAGACCTGCCAACATCGCTGCCTGCCTGCATCCAATGACTCAGCGACGTTGAAGATTTTGGTTTCAGATCTGGATGAGAGTCTCACAAGCGTTTTCAACCGTCAGAAGTTCTTTCGAGGTGTTCAGAAGCTTCTGCAAGTAACTGTACTAATGTTGCGCTAATGATTGCATTCGCTGCGGCTTCAATAGCAGCAACTAGTCTGAAGCGTTTGTTTTGATTTACTATTTAGTCGTTCGTTTATTTCTACATTTGTAGAGGGGCATCAACGTACTCCTGGTTCAGCTGGGAAAGAGCTTGAGCAAATGTTTCTGTGATGTTCAAGTGTTCGGTTATGGAGACTGAATCGTGACATCATACAAAAATCCCTGGAAGAAGAGGCAATGATTTATAACAGAACAGTTCCACATGACAGTTTGGTACTATGGGCATGCCCTTTATGTTGTCAACAATGCATATGGCACACATGTCTTGCAGATGTCGGTCCGACAAAAGCAAGTTACATTGGAAAGACGTTTCGGGATCTCAAGGGAACATAATTCATGCCGATGTCTGCAAGACATGTTTGTGCTATTTAGAAAGGCCAACTAGCTTTGAAAATATGTCCAAGGAAAGGAAAGGAAACATGTTCAGGAAAACTCACCTTGGGATTCCATAAAGAATTCAAGGAAATATACAAACCTTGAACATATGGAAAACTCCAGGCAAGCGTAGGCAAAGTGGAGTCAAAGCGGCTCACTCCTGGATTGAACCACTGAGAAGTTACATATTGATGATATTTAGCAATCTGAGGGGGAATTGTATTTCTGTATTATTGCTTTTTGCAGATTAATAGAGACTTGTCACGACTCCTCAGTGTTGACCCTCAAAGCAACAATTTTGGGAAATATGCTTTCATGGCGAGAATTTGAGGAGATTTATACAGCTCTCATGGCTCATTACACTACTTGTACTGCTACAGCTAGCAGCCGTTAGAATCAAATCAGCCTTGAATCAAAATCACCTTAAGAGGTGCTAGTAGTTTGTTTTTTTCACTACCTTGAGGCCGTCAAGCTAGCTGTTTTCCCCCTGCTTCCAGTTGTTGTTTCTCCAAGCTTGAATAAAGCTAATTACCAGTAATTTGCCCTAAGCTACGCTCATTAGCTAAGTGTATAAACCATTATAGATTAATGGTAAGCTAGTGAATGGACAAATAAGAGAGCTGTTCCAATCTGTTCATCTGACCCTCTACAAGCTCTTGAATTAGTGTTTTTCCTAAAACTGGTAACTATTACCTTAACACTTCAAGTCAGTACTTGACTGTTGGATGCTAATGGAAAAACCAATTGTGTCTGTACATGTATGAGATTTGTTACTCGGGGCAAAAGTGTACTGTGTCAGTATATATATTCGTGGTACGTTGAGAGGCATTTGCGGTGAAAATAACCCAGCTATATGTATCTGAAAGTCGGTTATTTATGAAGTTGGAAATAGATTTGTCTTGTTTACACTGGTATCGCCTCCGAGCTGTGTGAGATCCTGACTGCTGCTGTGATCCTTGTTATCAGCCTCACTCTTTTGATTTTTTCTCGAATTTTGTGCCGCTTTGTTCAGAGAAGAATGTTTATGACAAAAACTACCGCTACCAGCCTTTTTTTTTTTTTT
>CAEMYA010000179.1:2977880-2992118 GCA_903131615.1 Diplodus sargus | reverse complement strand
TTTTTTTTTTTTTTAAGGGTTTTTGAGCTACTATTTGGCCGTTGTTTACCGCAACAAAGGTGGTAATCTTGTCAGCATCTGAGCCGAAATATGGTATCTTCATATTTCGATGGAGACGTAATCTTCTGGGCATGGGCCTCAAATGAGCAGCCAGTGTTCAAGGACAGCTCACTGTCTAGTACACAAGGGGGGAAAAAAGGCATGGTGGAAAAAAACCCAAAACGTTTTAAATGTAGAATTTGGATCACTCCGCTGCTCCTTTTCTTTCCAGCTTGGCTCTACAACAAACCTCCTCCTCTCCACACACGCTGCCTTTCATTATTCAGAATTGCACAGTAGGAAGAGCGAGTGCTCAAATCCGGCACAACGTTACTCTTCAGATGCGAATTAAGTACAATCAGAGCCCTATAACACATTTATGAGCATTAAGTATTGACAAGGGGTCACGTCTCTGATGATTAATACCAATAAATCAGCAATTACCACAGCAGGTACCGGAATTTCTAGGGACTGACGAGCCAGTTCATCCCTGTCTAGAGCCCGATCAGCAAATATCCGGGCAGTTTTTCCTATAGGCTCCTCTTCACTACATATTTCTATCTGATGCCCACTCTCACTCTAATGAGCACGCAATTCTCTATTGGGAAATTACGTGTTATTGTTTGTGACAATTACAAAGCCGTAATGAAATGCAATAAAACACGGTGACAGAAAGAGGGCGGAAGCAGCAAAAGATGCTGTGTTTGAGTGTGTGGGAGATCAGTTCCATCTCTGCAGAGCCAAAATCTATCAACATCAGAATCGAGTTAACAGAAAGCACAGCGTGAAGACTTTCCTCAGCCTCAGTGTGACGCGCCCTGACACATACTTTGATGAATTATAGGCGGACGATTAAATCTGTATCAGGGAGCCAGCCAGTCCACAAAGCCTGGATCAGCCCAATGGGTCCTGGTGGCTCTTTGACTTGTATCCCATTGAGCTAAAGTAAGTAGTACGATTACTTACTCAGAGGAGTAGTATTATGCTTTTCCCGGACAGAATGAGAAAACGGATGTTTAAGCATGTAAACCTGTTTCGATAGTCACCCAAAATTAAAACGAGTGTGTCCTTTGATCGATTTATCAAATGACGTAAGATAAATTCAGGTTGTTTATCTGGTTCCAGCTTGTTAAATATGGGGATTTGCTGTTTTATATTACACCAAATTAAATGACTTTTAGTTCTCTACTCGTGTTCAGGCAGGTCAAGAAGTTTAGAAAACGTCACCTGTCACCGCTCTGGAAACTTGTGCTTGGGCATTTATCACAATTCTCTTGACACTCTAAAGAAAAAAAGATAAAGTGATTAATGAAAAAATTCAACACAGTATTTGATAATGAGAGTGATTGTTAATTGCAGCCATATTATTCATCCTTCACAATTACTAGTCAATTATTATATTAACTTCTAAAGTTCTAATTCACTTTTAAAATTCTTGTCTTTTTGATGGGCACTTGACACACGTCACAGCCTGGCAGGAAAGGGTGAAATCGCACGTCTGCAAAGGACAAGGATGGTCTGGATTTATAAAGCCAAGACAATACAAAAGCATCGCTGCGAAATGGAATGGGGAACTAGAACTTTTTTATCTCCATATCATGTTTTCGCAATCCTTGCAAGTCAAGATACTGATTAAGAATAAAATTCGATTAATGTCACAGCCCTGCTTGGAGGAGACCCAAGGGTAGACCAAGGACACAACAAAGGGATTGAATTTCCAGGCTGCTCCGGGAGTTCTTGGGATTCTCCCAGAGGGGAATTTTGGCCATTCAAGCTGCTCTGCTTGTCCTTCTCTGACACTGGGACATGTGATAAGCGGCTCAAATGGCTGAATGGATGCTTGGATGGATGCTTGGATGGATGGTTGGTTGGATGGAGCTGCCTTTCAAACTCAACCTCCAAAAACGTATAATGATGTCTTTGCTCATCAGCTTTGTGCAGAGTAAATGACATCCAATGTGACTTCAGCACACTACAACGACTGCAGCCTAATGTCATCCAATGTTTTTGAGCCTTTAATGTTTTTGTCTTCATGAAAAGTCATTAGAAAGTTCAACTAATTGTGACCATGTCTTTAAAAAGTAATAATCTGTGATAATAATGTACTGCGTAGCTGCATGTGATCCGTCAGTGTGGGGGGGCGTTCGCACTAATACTCATGCATTTCTCAGAGACGTCTTGCAGTAATAACACAGATCTACAGTGTAATAAGTAGAAATGGCTTTTCATTATCAGGTGCTGATCTCTGACACTTGATGTTCCCGTCTTTACAGAGTGAGCTGCCGTGAATCCTGAGAGGAGAAGTCTCCCGACAGGAGACAAGATGGCGTCCAACAACACCCTGCGCAGCTACTCCATCATACCATGTTTCATCTTCGTAGAGGTGAGAGACACTTTGTGTGTGTGTGTGTGTGTGTGTGTGTTGTGCAGGCGTGCTCAGGTGATTATGCGCGCATCTCTACAAAGTGTAAAGCGTATGCACATGTGCAGTAATGTTAATCCTGGTTCGGGGGGGATGTACATGACGACTTTGTGTGTGTTTGTGTGACAGTTTAACCATTAGCAAATGACCTCCTCTGGAAAAATTATGCGCCGTTTACCGAAGCGTAAAGTGTTGGAATGAGTTGAAAGACGAATGTGTGTGTGCGTGTGCGCGAGCGTGTGTGCGAGATTTGTGCTGCTCCTCCATATTTAATTACCGTGTCAGCTGAAAGTCCTTAATCAGAGAGATGTCTCAGGACGCCTCGCAGTGCTCTCTCCCCTCTCTCCATCTCTTTTACACCCTCTCACACACACTCAAGACACACACGCTTCTCAGAGGAGATACCCTGCCTAAGAGCCTCGGATGAGTTTAGCATCAACCTTGCTGCTTTTGGAGCAGCCTCGTGGCGTTTTGCCTGTCTTTTGCCTCCACGTGCCTTATGTAAGAACAACATTATTGTCCTGCACGTCTGTTCAGATCTGAGATGTTGAGACAGGAGCTGATCTGCAGTTATTGATTAGCTAGAATGTCAATGATGTGAATGAATCTGCCTCTGAGAATATTTCTATTCTAATTTTTCACAAAAGATTCTGCTCGTTGCAGTATTTTAAAGGTGCACCGTGTAGTTTTGGGGGAGAAATTGTAATCAGAAGAGATCATTGATTGATTTTATGCCTTAACAAACAAAATAAACAAACTCTCTTTGTTTTCATGACTGAATAAACTGAATAAACATACTGAACTTAAAGGACAACACAATTTCATACTTTGTTACTTTGTTTATATATGGCAGACCCTGCCACCGTTCCAGCTACAAACAGTGTTCTGTAAACCTTATTTTCCTTTGAGAAAAGCTTGTTTATAGATATGTGTTCAGTGTTTGCATTAACATTATACATATCACATTTGCTGCGTTTGAATTTGTTTTCAGAAAACTCCATACTGCACCTTAGCAAGTGGCAGGTGAGCCAGGGACATACTGGTCCGTGTTGCACCATCTATTCTTATTTGTCTTTGTGACAAAAAGTTAGACACGATGCCATGATTGCCACGTTATGAGTCCCGTTGGCCTCAATTAAAATGTCCCTGTCTATCCCACGCAGTGAGACATTAATCTTGTGAGAAATCGCCCCGTGCAGCAACAACCACCGTACGAACCACAGTGGAGACAGACACGTTTCAAGCACCGTCCTCCTGTAAAATGTTTGTTTGAATTGTGACACGCGATTAATCACCGCAAAGTCCTTCAGCTCCTGTAGAAAGTCCTTCTGTCGGACAGCCTGTCATCATTATGGAGCAATTCGCTCATTTGCAGCTTTCAAGTGCTTTGGCTGGATCTCTGCATGACGTGCTCAGTAGGACGTTGCTAATCACGGCTGTGCAATTTGTTTAATTAGGATGTGTAACCGGAGGGGGATTTAATAGGTAACTAATTATTATGTTGGTGACAGCATCCCCAAATCATCGTCTAGGTGGTAAACTCTGAACTTCATATTCAAATGTGGAGGCAGTGTGCCTCCGAGCAGACCTGAGCCGGGCTGTTCATTACAAATGGATCTCAGTATGATTCTGGTTCTGGACAGATGGCCATAGGGGCTTCAGACTAACTTTTTTTCAATATAGCACTGGTGCTGCCTTCTGCAAGAGCACAGCACCAAATGTAGCAGCACCGCTTAAATGGTCACACCACGCAATGCCATTATAATTTCTCCATCTTAAATGTTCTATTGATAAAGTTACAGGAATAACAATGTTCACTTTCATTTTAAGAAAAACATCCCAAAATTAAGAGAAAGTCATTTTCCATTATGTCTAAGAATCCACCACATTCTCAGAACCATTAGTGGGCAACATATCACAGAGGGACTGCACCTGTTGATAACTGTAGCTGCCCTTTAGCTAGTTACCTCAGTTAGCCGTGCAGCTAGCGGTGCAAACTGGGTATGGGACCAGGGGAATGTGAGTGTTTACACGGTAGTACAGGAGCTTTAGACTGGGTGGGGCTGGGCTTGCTAACTTCTGTTGATATCCCTGCAACACACAGACACCCTGATGTCATTACTGCTATTATATTTACCTTCTTATGATCATTTTAGTTGATGTTTTCAACTAAAATCCTCACATATAGCGACTTTAAACTGTGTTTAGAAAGTGTTAAGACTATTTTTCCCTCCATCTTACTTGACTCTGTATATGCTAAGCAGAGGATTGGCTTTAATTTTGATCTGTTATCAGATGCATTAGTCCATGGTTGGATTTCTTGTGATGTGGACTTGATCGCACAAAAACATAAAGGGGTTTTAGAGGAAGTTCTATCAAGTGTCCCCCTTGAGAGAGTTCATGTAACTGCTATTACTGCTGTGTACAGTGACACTAGTAATTTGTACAGCAGAGACAACAGACAAACTAGAGACTGCTCTAAAATATGGAAGTGTGGCAGATTATTCATTTAATAATGTGTAAACTTACTGTTGCCCCGGAGCGAGAGAGAGAGGTTTTATGTGCGACGTGACACAAAAACCTTCTGAGCTCAGTGTAACTACATTGAATGGTGAGGGACGTATTTGCAGGTCCCTAAAATGATCACAATGTGCTGTCACAATGGTGACATTCTGGATCATCAGCCATAAAGATGAAATACCGGATTTCATTCTTTACCCGTTCTTCTCATTCAGAATGTCAGATTTCCTATAATAATGATAATAATAGTAGTAAGTTGGTATGACCCTCGTATCATGAAATGTCTTGTTTCTTATCAACTAATCAGAATTTCTTTAGGCATCAGTTTTACTCCCGACTCAAGTACTGCCGACCTTAGCTCGCTCTCACCAGTCAGGGATTGTCACTGTTACCATAGCAACATTTGCAACTTCAAATGTGTTCATCGCTGGTAGCCAAACTGCAAATCAGCGAGCAGGTATTTTTGGTAATTGATGAATCTGCACCGTGACTGATGATTTTATTTGTGATGAGAGTCGCAGTCACGGCTGTTGTCTTGCTCAGTCTTGTCAGTAAGCATAAACATGCAAGATGAAGGAAAAACAGGGAAAAGAGAATCTCCCCCTTTTTAAATAGAGATTAGGAGTGCCGTTTGATGAGTTTGCCCTTTTTGTCCCTTCAGTTTTTATGCAACTTTTTGCTCGAGCGTTTGGAATCCTCCGCCACAGAAGCTGGATTCAGTCAGATGAAAGCGCTGCTCTGTATTTTTGAGTGGTATTTCGTGCTTTGAGTTTGTAGAAAGCCCTCTTTAAAAATAGATGCTGTTTTGTTTGAAGAGTTAAACCAAAAAAAAAGAAGAAAAAAGTCGTTTTGTAGAACAAAACGTTATACAATGGGTCAACCAGACTGACAGCTGAAAGGGCAGAAAGAGACGAATACCGCAGAGCAACAGTTATATAAGAAAAGAAGACATCCTCAGTCATTGGTGAGAGAAATGAAGCCTGGCGTCAAAATCTGGGCAGACTTAAACACGAACAGCCTCCTGCTTCAGTGTCAAATGCCCAATAACGCCTATAGCGAGCTTTAATTATCAGGTTTGTTGCTTTAGCAAAGCTCCTCTTTAAACTTCAGAGTGGGAACAGATGGTTAGTCGCAGGTTATTGGAACTGAATCACAGAAAAATGAAGTGAACGTGCTGTGATCTAACAAATCTCAGTTTGTACCTGTTTCATCTAACCGCTGAGTAGACTGCAGACACACTGTTGTGGTTAAAACATGATCTCTGGTCACTTACTCCTTTCTAGATGGGAAAACAAATTCAAAATGTGAAAGCATTTGGGGAAAAAACTGTAAACGGTATTCTTCCCTGTGATGCAACACCGCAGGGACCTCAACTAAATGGAAGTTATAGTTATTTAATTCTTCTGCTTTTGGGCCCAAATCTTTTTCCCATGTAAATAATATAATAATAATGTAGCACAGTATGTGAAAAAAACATCAGTATAAAAGTTGGTTTCAAACTCAGTGGTGTGTCTACTTGTATTGTTTTTTATCAGCTCAGAATGCAAAGTGCAAACTGCAGGGTTCATTTTGAATATATTGTTAAAGGGTACTCCGTTGATTTTGCGAAGTGTGTTAAGTTTACTCATCACAGACAGTATTAAGCCTGTGAAAAGAGTTTTTCTAGTCTTTCTGTGTCTCTGTGGGGGCCTTTAGAAAGTCTCAGAATCGTTTAACATAAATAAATGTCTTGAGGACTGGTTTCAGATCACTTTATCTGTCCCGCGAGGCCGACAAAGTAAGGGCTTGGTTGATCCAATTTCATGAAACGTCCTTTTCTCCGCAACCATACAGCATACATTTCACTTCTACAATGAATTGCTGAGCTTTCCATTGAAATACAGCACTAGCTCAGATGACAGAACATAATTCGCAAGGTGCCATATAGTTGTCAACCAACAAGTAGCTCTCGTTAAGTTCAAGTTCATTCTCAACCTGACAGATGCTTGTTAGGGGGGCACATTTTGAGGCAGAAGCAGAAAAGGGCATTAAATGTAGGCGATTAAAAGTGTTCGAATGGAATGACTGATTAAAGCATAATGCATGCATTTCATGGAGGCTGCTCAAAATGTTGGAAGGCTGCCACTGGCCCGTGTTAGTTTAGAGGCTACAGCAGAAATCCTGTCTTGCCAAAGGACACTTCAACATGCAGACCAGGGGAAATCGAACCAGCGACCTTCTGACGCTGGCATTACCCGTTCTTGAGGTTATAAGTTAGGAGGTCTTGGCCTCCATTGCCTGGATTGGGACCACTCTTCTTTTTGTTTTTTTAATCTGTCTTCTACATGTCTACACACCTCTCGGTGCGTTGGTGGGACAATCTAATTGGGACTATGTATCAGAGTTGGGGTTGTTTCATATATTGTGTTTCCGTTTTAATAGGTGGTTTGACTTTTATCTGGCTGTGCTATCATGAGAAAAAATACTGGTTCATTTTGTAATTTTTATCAAGAGGAAGTGTTTGAACCCAGATGACATATTTGAAGATATTAAAAAGCTGAAAGAACAGAAATTGATTCGATGAGTAATTCAATAACAGCCTTGTCGTGCAGGCTGCTGATATAAACCTAAAGGGGGGCTGATAGTTTTTGCTGTTTTTTATTTAATCACTTTTTCAACTTGACTTAATTATCAGTTGCCCGGTTGTATGAAATGATGCAATGGTGGCACTGTGGTTATGTTTAAAAGATTTATAGATGATAATACAAAATAAAAGCGTATTACCTAGAAACCCAGTCTCCTCTGATTGGTCAGCTCACACATGCCTGAGCTAACACCGCTAACAACAACAGAGCAGCTGCGCGAAATCACTTAGTAGTGCCACACTCGCTGATAGAGACATGTATTATGCAAATGTGTGACTCTGTGATGTCACAAAGTCACAGAATTAAAGGTTGGACTACTGGCGAGGCATTGGCATGGGAGAGAGGAGCTTCTGTTGGCACAGACTTTAAAGATCTTTTACATGCACAGGAACATATATAAAACATTCTCCTTTGAGTGGACTGGATTTGATCATGAAACACTGACGCGTGGAGCAGAAAAGCCGATCCATCTGCCGGCCTCTCGGATCTACGTATATGAGAAGAACACAGATGCACAAGGCTGTGAAATTGTTTACTTGCGTTCTGTTTTGTAGATTTTACATCACACTCTTAATAACCAAACAGTGTGTCACGCACCACATGTGCTTGCTCCATATTGCAGGATTGCCCCTGAGAGAGACACAGTAACGGCCCATCGAGTCGCACGCTTCCTTTAATTTCCATTACTCTCTTTTCACTCGCTCCCCCTCTTCTTCACGCGCAGCTCTCAAAGGCGTCCTATCCATCTCCCCCGTCTCTCCCTCTGCCCGTCCACGTTTTCTCTCCCTCTCCCTCTTTGATGTCTCTGTCACATCCTCGCATCCTCTGTCGCCACCTCCTCTCTCCACTCAACCTGCTTCCTCCCTCCATCACGCCCCATGTCTCCTGATGTCGTTCCTTCCCCCCTCACCTTCTTTATCCGCTCCACCTCACTGCCCCTCACTCTTTTCCCCGCTTCTCTTGTTTCTCCTCTCATTTTTCCTTTCGCCCTCTTCCTCTTAATCACCTCGCCTGTCACGAACAGGAGCTAGGCGAAGGGGACAGTAGCGTCGCCATGTGACCGAGCATGAAGCGCCCCGATTGGAGGCGCCGGGCCGCCGAGTTCAGCGCCAGAGGCAGTGTGACGAGAAGGATGTTTATTTGAGGCGATTTGTTACTTAGTCATGCAACTTGTTGCTTTTATTTCATCCGTTATTTTACCTCGAGACGATCATAACATTGCTGCCATTACTGTGGAAAAAGAGAACAGGACTGTACAGTACAGGATGAGAGGGCTGGGATGGAGTGCAACAGGAAGAGTGGGACACGAGGGAGGAGAAGGAATGATGAGATGGGAAGGATGACGAAAGTGCAAGAGGGGGAAGGAAGTGA
Organism: Diplodus sargus; assembly: GCA_903131615.1. Taxonomy (NCBI): domain Eukaryota; kingdom Metazoa; phylum Chordata; class Actinopteri; order Spariformes; family Sparidae; genus Diplodus; species Diplodus sargus. The sequence continues at coordinate 2,983,142 of CAEMYA010000179.1, read as the reverse complement.
GAGGTTGCAGGAACGACGAGATATTAATTAAAAAAGGCAGCGCCGTAGAGGTGAGCAGTGAAGAAAGAGGAGAGAACAGATATATCCTGCACCTCCCCCCGAATCAGATTATGTAATACTCAGAGCCCCAGGCTTTTATTAATCAAACTAGGACCAAGTAGAATTTTTTAGGTTTTGTATTTAAAAATGAAAACCTGGCCGCACGACTGTTAGGAAAAGTCTTTTCACATCGTCACCTGTACCAGGCTGTATGGAAACAAACCAATCCCTCGACCGTCATTTGTGAAAATTCCCACCGTCAACCTCTGAGATAATTTCTTGCTTTCATCTCGCTCGATCTCCTCCGCCAGTATGGCGTAACAATGTTCCGGGCTGTCATTATTTCAAAAACAAAAAAAACTCCTTCCCCCACAGGGGGGATGGGTTTTGATGTTGCTCTGTCTCTCTCTTGGCTGCACTGACGCAATGTGATTTTTGACTTGGGGGATTTTATAAAGGGGGCTTTTTATCTGGGGAACGGCATGTTAAATGTGGTTGCGTAACGGCACGCAGCCTAATTAAGACTGAAAGCTGCGTTTAAGGTTGGACAGGAAACGCACTTGAGGTTTTCACTTAAAGCCGACAGACAGATTGTTATTCATGTGCGGCGTGGAGCTTGTTCTGTCTTTTGAAACTGGTGGTATTCTGCGTGTTAATCAAGGTTCCCATGGGTGCTTGAAAACCTTGAAAGTTTTCAGAATTTGAGGAGAAAACATCAAGTCCTTGACATTTACAAAAAAAAATAGGACATTACTTGGTTGGGCAAATCTGACCTGTGGCTCTTTAATGCATGTCATTCCTCCCTTTTTCTCACCACATTTCCTATCTATCTTGAGCTGTACTATCAAAATAAAACTATAAAAAAGGCCCAAAAATAAATAAAGTCAAATATTTTTTACTTGCATGTATATATTTTGTGTATTTATATTCTCTTTTTCTCAACATTTTTAATTGGCTACACACACTGCTCGTGTGTCTCCTGCAGTTGCGTCATCGTCTCACATGCCTCGAGAAAGTGCAACATTCACATGTTCGCACAAGTCATTGAAGTCGTAGTTATCGTATAATGCAGGTTATGGCTAACACACACACTCTCAAAGTAAAAACAGATCCAGCCGATGCTATAGCGGCTGGTAAAAACACTGCTGTTGTTTTCGTGTCAGCAGCTTAGATGTCACTTAAAAGAAATGTGAAACCGGCGATGAACTGAATCATTTCATCATTATTTCATGTGTCTTTAACAGGAAAAAAAATCCAGCTGGTATGAATATGTGTGTGCTGTTATGTCCCACACTGGGACAACCAACAACCTCTGTGCCTGAAATAGCATTAGACCCAGTTTGGAACAACAACAAACGCTGCTGCTTCTTCTTTAAGATGCTGACTAAGAATCTTAAAAAAAGAAGAATTTAAAACAAAGGGCCATCTGCAATTGTGCACTGCTTTTTTAAAATTGAATTTGTGGCTGCGATCTGCGTGTGTTGAGCTCCTGATTTACAAAGGAGGACAGCTCATACTGTAGGCCCAGTACTGCAGTGTGATATCTGGGAGTGTGCCAAGTTTAGAAATTGCATGATGATGTGATGATTTGTTTCTTTACAACATGTTTTTATTGCAGTTAACTTCAGCAGAGAAAAAGTTTGGTTTTATATACAAGTATAATATATCTGTTGTATTATAAGGACTTGCCAATAACTGATCCAATAGGAGTCGGGTGACCTTTACAGAAGATGAAAAATAGAATAAGGCAATGAAAACACACAAATCATTGGCAGCAAGCAAGAGAGGTAGGGTGCAGGGCTGCAGGTGGAGGTGGAGGTGGTGTTGATGGAGAATACTAAAGTGAAAACCGAGATCTATTATGCTTGTTGTTTTTTTCCCTTTCCTTCAGTGTTTTATATTCTGTAGGTTATTGTGCATGTAAAAGATCTTGAAAGTTAAAAAGGTCAAAGTCTGCACCAAGAGAAGCTCCTTTCTCCCACAGAAAACACTGTTCCTGAAACGCCTCGCCAGTAGTCCCGCCTTTAATTCCGTGACTTCTTGACATCACACTACGTCACCATGTTGCACATGTGCATAATTAATTTATGCCTAGTGGCTAGTTTGGCACATACTAATTATTTGAGCAAAGCTGCCATTGTTGTTAGCTGTGCTTGCTCAGACGTGTGTGTGCTGACCAATCAGAGACGACCGGGTATTCTGGAAGAGGGCTTAAAGAGACAGGACCTAAAACAGAGTGTTCCAGACGGAGGAGGAAGACAGTGCCGCACTGGACAGAATGAGGAAACTGATGTGTTTACTTGAGCATAAAAGCATGTAAACCTAGTCTAGTGGTAACCCAATATAAAATATGTCTCCTGTAAGTTCATAAAAACATTATTTTTTCAATTTTTCTGAGAATCTGATTTAGCTATGCTCGTTTGTTTGTTAAACACAGTTGGATATTTTTGTTGTGTGACTATCCGATGTCAGAGATTTCTGTAGAATGAAGCGAAAGTCACATTTCTTCCCACATTAAAATCCATTTTGAGCTTTGTTTACGCCTGCTTTACAGGAGCTGAGTTTTTCCCTTAGAAAAACAGGCCATCACAAATTGTGTGACCTTAGTAAATCCAGCAGAATATATAATCAACTTTTGTTGACATATCTCCCTGTTTGTTCTGCAACCCTCCCTTGCGTGTAGGCAATAAGATGAGAGACACTCACTGCATGCAAACTGTGACGTCTCCCTGGTGTGTCTGCTTGATACATAACACTGCATGTTGGGAGAATGCATCACATCTGTGCCTGGGGGAAAAAAAAAAAGCCAAAAAAGTCTCAGAAATCTGATTGGATGACCCTTCTGAAAACCCCAAATGACACAAGCCACTGTACTTAACATATTAATGAGCCTGGATAAAGAGATGGATCTTCTGTTAGTGCTGGGATTTTTCATTTACAGCAATTTAATAGAGTGGTTGCAATTTATTTTCAATGGAGGCACATTTATGTTTTGCTTTGGGGCTCTGACTCAAATTTAACAGCTGACTATGCATCATTATATTCAAGCTTTTTGAATGTTAGGGAAAAAAAACGGATACGAGTAGCTGTCTTCCATGTCACAAGTTTGACAACAGAAGTGTAATATCACGGGTCTAAATCCGGGCAAGCCAGGCTAACATGCCCATTTCTGTCAGTCTTTTTTCTCCAGTCTTCTAACATGACATGACAGTGAAATGAAAATCTAGGACTTGCTGTTGGATTTCTATAACGTTTTCCTGGTTGTTTTCATAGAGTGAGGGTGGAGACGCATGGTGGGACCGACAGTTAAAAGATTTCACAGTGAAGGAGACAAAGAGGAGAGGCGATTGGGAGGCACGAGGACGGGCGGGGGGGGATGGATAAAAATGTAATGAGGTTTTGAATTTTTATTATGACGAAATTGGCTGTGTAGGAAGTAATTACACCCATAGAACAAAGTAATATCACAAAGTGGTTCCAGCAGATTTGACCAGGGTTGTGACTCCGGGGGGGGCGAGGAGACACGGCGGGCAGCGACAGGAGAGGCATGAAGCGTCAGAAGAGTGAGCGAGAACATTTTCACATCTTTACTCTGTGAATTGAGGACTTATTTCAATAAGAACAGAAATGACTATGGATCAACAAACCAGGACTGTAATTTGAATTTGTCAATGTCGACTTAAGAAGGCAATGAGGCTCGTTTTAGTCCAGTTAAAAAGAGAGACTTGAATCCAGAACGTGTGCGGTTGTAACTTTCTGTTTAGAGAGGATACTTGGTGTTGTGTTGGTTCTCGAGATTTTGTGAGTTCATTTTGTTTACTTATTAGACTAAGTAACAAACTCGCCACTTTTACAACTCCAAGATTAAACTCAATGTGGTATCAGGAGACGGGACAGGCTGGGGCTAGCTGGTGAGCATGCCGACTTCAATAGACATCGCTGCTACAAAGACGTGTTTGACATAATGTCAACACTGTTGTTTCTTCTAAAAATTTAGCCCACATCTTTCAAAAATGCTTTTATAAACTATATAAGTGCAGAGTTAAAGTTACACTACAGTTCCTTTTGCTTAACAATGGCAACCATGCTCACACTTAAATGCTAAATCTTGGTTTAACGGTATTAGTCAGCAGAATGACTAAGTAGTTATACAACAATATATATCTTTGGTAAGCTAACTTACCAGGCCCAAAAAAACTTTAAGGAAGTGTGGCAAGCTGAAAAACACAAACTAACTTAATGAATGTGTTAGCAAACAGTTTTAAGCTAATTTATTGTTCTCCAAGCTACACTCCACTTTGTTCAGCAGCTAGTTGCTAACATTTCCTTTCTGTGTGTGGTGTTGGGTAGCATCCAGCGGTTTGTCAGAGCTGCTAACTGCAAACTGCTGAAAACAAAAAAATGGACATAGGACAATCTACGAATTTCATATGGGGAATGTTTTAGCAAAGAGTTTTTCGCTAATGTATCCAGCAGATAAAGAGCAATATTAGCATTCTTTTGAAATCTCGGCCAACCCCTGAAGGAACCACCTGGCTCTTTAGCTGCCATACGCTGCACTTTGTTCAGCAGCTAGTTGGTAACTTTTCCTGTCTGCTCGGTGCAATTTATCGGCGCTAAAAACAGCTCAGCGTGGAGAAAGTGAACCCAAAAGTAAATTTTGGGGAAAAACAATGTGCTAAGACGTGTTTTAAATCTGTGTAGAGCAGAAGGGGATTTGCAGCTGGGTGATAATTCTCTTTGGATTTGTCACCGCGAGCGTACAGGCGGTCCTATGATCCAGTTTTAATTGGAAAATATAAATGAGTTTTTAGGTTGACAAAGAGCAGGAGATTGTACCTTGTTAGAGACTCAAAAGTGATTGATTTATAAAGGCAGTAGGAAATTCTCGTCCACTCCGCTGAAGTATGCCTACCCAAAAGGCATCGAGAAACATGGCATGTTGAAACGCGAACAGAGGCGGATCGCTGCACCAAAATGCCCTGCCAAGAATCTCGGGTGAAGGAGGTGGATTGTCCTCTCCGAGGGAGAAGGATAATGGCGTGCTGCAGTAACTTTGTATAACCATTTTATGACAGCCAGTCTCGTCAGTATGCCCTTCACACAGCTAATGCAGCATGACGCAGGCTGGGGATTGAATATAATGGAGCCACGAGTTATGCTTTGCAGAGAAAAAAGGACACTCGCCCAGGTGTAGAACTGTCTCACACACACACACAAAAA
>CAEMYA010000179.1:2966722-2977856 GCA_903131615.1 Diplodus sargus | reverse complement strand
GTCACAGAAATAGCGGGCTAGTCTTCAGGGATTACACTGCACCACAATACTCTTTTCAACAACGTCGTTGGCACACTTCAATGTCTTTATCAAAAGGTAAGACTCGGAGCCTGCTGGAGACGGCATGACAGACGAGAGAAAAGAAGATCAGGCAGAACATGATGAAATTACTTGTCTCTCGTGGCCTGTTTTGCTAATTTGCTCCGGCCCGATGGCTCTCATCATGTCTAATGGCTCGCAGGTTGTTTAGGGCTTTCTATGATTTATAGTGTAGAAGGAGGCGGGGTGAGTAATAGAGGAAATATAAGTTGGATGTAGGAAGAAAGGGACGTCTTGATCTTCACATACCTTTAGCTTTTAAAGGCTGCTGGTGTGCGAACACGAGTGTGTTTGACTTTTTTTTTTTCTTCGAATGCAAATGAGATAAAGGTCCAAGCAAATGATATCTGGGTAATAATAATAAAGTTCAACAAGTGGACCCCTCCACTCTACACGCCCCCTTATTATTCTGCCCTTTTCAGGCGCCTTCCTTGTAAACCTGACATCCTCAGGTATGTGATCCTGCGAGGTATTACATGGCATTTCTGCAAGCGAAGGAATTTGCATATTTTTCAAAGGAGACCTATGAATAATGTTTTAGCAGATTATCCCGCTGGAACTTGTTTGCGGAACAACATGAAATTATCGGTCTGTGCTGCAGACAAGCAGCTTTGAGACGAAGGGGGAAGGGAATTTTTTTTTTTTGTGCAATTTGATTTGCTGAACATGTCATTTCTGCCCATGTGTCTTCCCTTATGAATGTGATGTGGCGAGTTACAACGTTTGCATTGTGGTTCCTCGTGCCTGTTGTTGTTGATGCTTGTGTGCAAATGTTCACCGTTGCAGGAATCCTTTGTAAAAACAGGAGAAAGCAGAAACATGAGAAATAAACAAATAAATAGGGATTCTGCTAACTCGCTTCGTGTTATTCACAAGTTGGCATAGAAACCGATGAGACAGACACAAACACACACACACACGCACGCACACCTGGACATCTCAGCATGGCCATCTGTCACAGGACTGGATCTGCCAGCATTTCTCTCCTGTCCTCTGTAAACGCGGTCGCCTTCTCGCCTTCACCGTCTGAACCCCACTGGCCATATTTTCCAGTCCGTGTTCACACATCCTCTGTATCTAACAGTGGAACAGTTAGACCTCCAAAACTAATTGGATTGGGCGGGACATATCTTCTGTTCAGGACCCGACTCAGTTAAGGCGAGAGCTGAGAGATTTGTATACAGGTCAGTGTAATCTGTAGCATACGGTGAAATAAAAAACACCACATCAGTGTAAATATGGTGGCTTTTTCCCTGTGCTTTACTGGTCCAGCTCGTCAAATCCTCATGCACACTGATGCTGTGGGTCGGTGGATGGCCCGGCGCATCAACCAAATGCTTCAGTATCTGATGAGCTGGGAATGAGACTCAACAGTCAGCTGTCTTCCAAAGTGGACCTTTAATTCTTCTCTTTTGCTTTAAAAGTTCTAACAATCTAAAATGGATACGATCGAACAGAAAGCGCACTCGCTCAGTCACTGGTTAACTCAGTTGACAGAATAAATGTTGGCAACGTTTATTTCTGCAAATCACGGATATGCTGAACTTTACGTTTTGTTGACTCAGACCAGTAATTCTTCTCTTTTGCTTTAAAAGTTCTAACAATCTCAAATAGATACGATCGAACAGAAAGCGCACTCGCTCAATCACTGGGTAACTCAGTCGACAGAATAAATGTCGGCAACGTTTATTTCTGCAAATCACGGATATGCTGAGATTTCACATTTCTTTGTGTCGCAATTTTACGTTTCTCAAAGTCCAGTTTTCAATGCAATCTCGTGAAAAACACTCTGTGTATGTTCTGGTTAGATTTAGCCACGAAAGTCACTCGGTTATAGTTTGAAAAATATTTTGTTTTGGCTCAAAATACCTGGTTTTGTCACCAGAAACACACCTGGAGCTGTCCTGACGTCTTGTTAAAAACACAAATATTTCGTCTCCCAAAACCAGGGCTGAAAATTGTCCTGACATCGGCTGAAAAACATCCAGTGGTGTCACGCTTACACATGTTAAAAACCAGTGGTCCTTTGTCAAAAATATCCAGAAGTTCAAGTGCAGGCTCGAAGTGAAGTCACCGACTTGCTAGCCTTGTCGCCTGGAACTCCAACGCCCCCCCGTCCGCAAGAATTATATTTAAAATCGACAATTGAAACATAGTTTGAACAAGAGGATGAGCAAAGTGAAAGAGGGTTGCAGGCACCCTAAAAAGAATCTAACAGTGGAAGTGAGTGAATGTGGGTCAGTGTAACACGGACACTGTCTGGCCTTTAGCGCTGGCCCGCACTGCGAATCAGCCACAGCTCGAGCACGTGAGAAGTCGTCAGCAAACTCATTAGCGATAAAAAAAGCGTAGCTGATTTCAACATGCCGCTCAGCATTACTGACGCTGACAAAAGATGAGTCAGTATTTCCCCACGATGCACTGATGTTCAGATGACAGTGGGTTGAAATATATGAGTCACAGTGGAATCACTAGTGGGATGAGAAGAGGCGACAATGGATCCACAGCTGACAACACATCAGATTCCTGTCAGAAGTGACGGCTCAGGCGGTATTCGTTCGGTGTGAGGAGGCTCTGATCTCACTCACCTGGCTTGTATTTTGCAAACTGACGATTTGGCTGGATTGGATTTCCAGGTGTTACAACAAGCCTGTTTTAAGTCTTTTATTATCTCCGTGTTGAATGACACACATCAAGCCGAATGCTCAGCTGTGCTTTTGTTGATGTCTCGGTCACATGTAAGATACAATCAGTGAAATGTTTAACTTTGAAAATTAGGTGTTTTCACAAAAACAGCCAACAGTCACACAATGTTTAATATTACTTAATATTAATATTATGCAATAAATTCCCTTTGAAAGGAGATAGTACAGTGTGAAAACGTTGGTTTTCCTTCACTGTTCACTTCTGAGTGACAGTCCTCTTCAGACGAGTGGAGGTTTATTTTTGTTCAGATATGCAAATTTGCACATATTTAATCTGGCCTCATTTACATAGTCAACGCATCAAAAAACTTGCTGTACAAAAAATAATTGTGTTCATGTAAGTAATGTCCATGTGAAATTTCTGTTGATAATCTATTAGATTAACATTTTCAGCAACTAATATGTATGATTTTTTTCTTCTTTTTTAAAAAAAATAATTACAGCTACTCAAATTATAATAGATTCTGTAATGAAGTCAAGCAGAATGGAGTGTAAGCTTGCATTACACCATGTAATCTACTTGGCTCCTTTTGAAATTGTAATTGATACAGTTTTAATGAGTATCTAAACCTTTCATCTGCATTTTTGTCGCCAATACACTCTCTGATCACGGGCCAGTGAAAACGCTGACATACGGACAGAAAACAGAGAAACTCTGCAGCAGGAGCAGGTTTGGAGAAGTGGCCGCTGAGCAGAGCAACAACAGAGCAGGAGTTTGGAGTAATAGACACGGAAGATGTGGAGAAACAGAAACCCCCTGTGATCGAATGCTGCTACTGATAAGGCATTAAACATCACCGGTAAAAAGTAGCTAACACTCTGAGTAGCATTCGAGAAGAATACATGGTACATTTACTGAAGTATGTACTGTATATAATACCAGTATGATACTTTCTTTCTGTAAAACCAAAACAATAACCTGTTTCAGATTCCTGTTCTGTCAATGTCTGCAAACAAGTGTGTATTTGATGAAGCCTTTGCCTAATTTGCACATTTAAACATGCACCCTCAGCAAACTTGCAATACCAACATATATGTCCCGATCCAGTAATCAGCTGTGAAAGCTTCATGCTGATATCCATTAGATTAAAAATTTTACCCAGTTTTTTTCTGAAGTCTCCCTTTACTATTTAAAGTCCCAGCAGGTTATGGGATATGGCTCTTATTGTGTCGAACAACAGGACCTGTGATTGCTACAGTCCTGTCCTCCATGTGGGATCAACACAGATCCTTCTGCAGTAGCACAGTGACACCTGGTGGTAGGGAGAAGTATTACAAATGGCCGGCTCAGCCTCATTTAAACAGTCACGAACAACTCACAACACTACTATTGCTTCGATGTGATGATCCAAACATTATTAAGCAGATTGCAGTTTTCCAGCTAACAAACAAGAAGAGATAACCAGACGTGAGTGCCTGAAGCGTGTTTGCCCGTCTCTTTTGACTTATTGACTCCCATGGGATCAATAAAGCGTCATATTATTCTTTTTCTTCTCCTACAGAGCATTTTTTGTTGTTTATTTTTTGCATTTTCACTCTGACCACAGGGAGCCGGGTAGCTGTAACTCTACTACTCTAATAGCATGTCTCCATGACTAATGTTTACATTAATTGCCTGACTAAGATATCCTAAATCTTCCAGCTCCGGCGACTTTACACTACCTTCCTTCTCTCTGGCAGCCTCTCCAGCACCTCATCCCTCTCCCGTGATATTTAAACCCCAGCACAGTGCCAGCTGGTTGGCTGGGCTGGCGGCAGCGATCGGCACATTAGCGTCTGAATGACACAAATGCATCTGATTTTCAGAAATCTGCATTTAAAGCCTTTTCTTTGAAGTCCCACATTTTTTTTTTTTCATATCCCAGTGTTGCTCGGTTATCAGTGACTAAGGATACCATATATATAAAAGCTCCAGAATTGCCTGCAGCCAATTCAAGGAGGAGAGCGAAAGGAGGCCAGAGACAAAAGATGATGTTAGAGGGATAAAAGGATGAGGGGGGGTGAGGGAGGAGAGGAGGTGGTAAGTGGTGGTGGTGGTGGTGGTGGGTGTATGTGCATGATGAGTTAGCATGAGAGAAAAGGGGGGGGAGAGAGAGAGAGAGAGAGAAGAAAAGAAAAGAGATGGTTTTAGAGAATTGATGCCGCTGTGTTTGTATTAAAAACCCGTTACAGACGTCACAGATGAGCGAGCGATGCTCAGGGATCAGCCACACAACAAATCGCATCAGGGAATTGGCTCCTTGAATCGCTGAGAAACTGAATCGACGTCTTGGGGTGGAGGTCGTGGGGAGGGGAAAGCATTCACTGCGCTGGATATACAACTAACGAGTCCCCCTTTCCCCCTTCTCATTCTCCTCCTTCTTCTCCTCTTCTTCAACTTTTTCTACTCTGTCGCTCTCTCGCGCTCCAACATGTTCTTCTTCCAGCTCGTCATCATGTCCGGCACGGTGCTGCTGGCCTACTACATGGAGTGCACGGACCTGTTCAGCGTGCACGTGCAGGGCTTCTTCTGTAACGACGCCGAGCTGATGAAGCCGTACCCCGGCACAGAGGAGTCCAGCTTCGTCCCCCCGCTCATCCTGTACTGCGTGGTGGCTGCTGCTCCCACGGCTATCGTGAGTAAAAAAAGAAAAGCTGTTTTACTTGTTATTTCACGGCAGCGTTTAAAAAACGGCGGCTTCTTAGGATAGCGACGATCAGATGGGACGTGGATGTGTTTGGGTTCTGTCTCAACCTTTTCTTCTTTCCTGTTTTTTTTTTTTTTTTAGAAACCCTAAACCCTAGAACCAACAAAAATCCCTCAAAAACCTTCAGTGTTGAATCGTGTCATTTGAGTTTCCCTCCATAAATAGGCCATCTTTGCAGAAAAGACATTCAGCCAGACGTCTCATCCGTCTGTGACCTGCTGCAGCCGTCAGTCTATCCTTGCTACATTTCACTTCCACTGCCAAAATATGGGAGGGAAATGTCTCGGTTAACCGACTGCCAGTGGACCGTTTTCCTATTTTCATGGGTCAGCTGATAAGTTTGGTGCCGATTTTCACAGACTGAACTTTTTAGCTCCGCAGTTTGAACTCAGTGCGGTATCTCCTGGACTTGCTTTTTGCTGTTTGGCACCACAGAACGTCCTGCTAGACGCACCGGCGCCGGGTAGAAGTCATGCCGCATACGGAGCAGTGCATCTGTGCTGTGCATCTGTGCTGTGCATAGTAAAAAAAAAAATCTATTTTTCTAGACTTGTGATTTGTTATCCGTGTAGATATCCGGTCGTGTGTTGTTTAACCCTTCATCCACCGCTCAAACAGACGCACAGAATGAAAGGGACTCGGGAGGTCAAGTTGCATTTGAGTGCTGCAGATGTTAACCAGCATTATGTCACCTTCTCCTTTCACAGTTGTCGTTCAACAGGAACTTTGCAGATTTTTCGACGTTGGTAGTTAAATGCAACTGAACAACGGTACATTTCTCTCTAGTCTGCAGGGAAAAAAAAACTCCCAGTTAACCGCAAACACATCATCTGGTGGATTTAAAGGCTGTTGTATACGTCAGTGTTTTGTGTGCCCACATCCACGGACACAATGTGCACAGTCGCCTCTCTTTCTCTCTCGTATCGAGTGATGGCCGCTTCACCAAATTCCAATCAAACCGTCTAATCTAGACAGTGCCGATAAACGATAAACCAAGATTCTGTTGCTGCACTGCCTTTTTCTAGCCTAAATTTGTTTTGTTGCCTTATTAACTTAGTTAGAATTGTGTGCCGTTCGGCTGCGCGGACAGATTGTGCACTAGAAGTGGCGCCATATTGTCACTGCACCGTGAACAAAAAACTCAGATCGCGCTGTAAAACTAGGCGACGCCGATCAAATATGAACCGCAGTGTTTTCCGACTTTCAATCTCAATGCTCCCCATCTGCTCGGAAACACATGGACGCCCGCTGCAAACGGGTGTTTCAAAGGCAAGTCTGTGAACTTCACAAGCGACTGCAGCAGCTGATTCAACAGTTAGAAGAGCTTTAAAAAAAAAAGACAGGAGGTGTAGGCTCGGAATGCAAACTCCAGAAGACTTCTGTTGAGCCCGGATCAACTGAGTGAAAGTGGAAATGACAACTACAAAGAGCACTATAAAGTAAAAAGTGATGAGGAGATGGTTCACCATGTGCTCTGCCATACTGCTGTGATGTCACCTGGGTTACTGGCGGTTGGCGTAACTTGCTTGGAATTCCGACTTGGAGGACTGCTCCATTGCACTTTTCCGTGCCGGGAGTTCCGAGTGCAATGGAATGCAGCATTATTCACCCATCGGGGGGAGTCATTGGTCCTGTGTGGTGCGGTGCATTCTTTTTTCTACAGTTTGAGCAGAAACAAATACCACAGCACCTTTTCTCCTCTTTCTCTGGTCATGTAGCAACAGTTCCAAACATATGCGTGCCCTTGTACTGCATGACAGCCCAGTTTTACACAAAGGCCATCGTTCCAGCAGTGAAGTACTTTTCAAAATTAAAAAATAAAATGCATCCTAAATACATACAACGCACTAATACTTGTGCAAGATTTGAGTTTTCTTAAAGACCAGACAAAATATACTCAAATCCACAAAGTGTGCATACTACTAAAATAGATAGAGCTTTGGATACACTGGTGCCAAATATCCTCATATCAATTTTATTGAGACATGACTGATATGATGGCGCACATGAACATGGACAGGTTGCAGTCAGTGTCTGTGATAAAGAGGCACTGAGGTAAGACTCTGTGCACCTTTGTGTACGTTGTTTCATCTCAGTATCTACGTCTGTGAAACGGACTCCACAATGCACTGAATTAATACATTATTTTACCCTTTCGAGGGGTGTTTTGTATTCTTCAGTTAGTCCAGTTCCTGTTCAATCCGTTCCTCGGGGCCTCCGCCCTGCATGTTGTAGACGTTTCCCTGCCCCGACGCACCTGATTCTAACGATCGGCTCATCGTCAAACTCTGCTGAGGCCTGATAACGAGACATTCATCTGAACCAGGTGTGTTGGAGCAGGGAAACCTCTAAAGACACTGACAGAGTGAAGGGGCTGTTTAAAGTTGGCCCAGAAAACATGCTCTTGCCTGTAAACATGAAGTTGTCCGCGACATTCCTAAGTAGTTTGATTGGCGTCTAATTTTGCAACTACTGGATCATTTCCTGTTAGTTTATAATAACCGACGATGTTGCTTTTTTGCGTGTAGTTGCTGCTAAAAGAATATTTCCATCACAGACGTCACACTACATTCATTTTGACACGTGGCTTCAGGAAAAAGCACAGATGTGATTAATTAACACAGTTAACGATGGCTCTGTCATTGAAGTGCATCAGTCAGTCGTGTCAGTGAGGCAGCTCACACAGTGTGCATCCCTAGTGAATGTTATTCAGTGCACCCGCTGTGTACCTGCTGCAACATTATAAAATAGCTTAATGAAGAGGGTCTATAGGAGCATTTTGTGCCCAAAAAAGATCAGACTTATTAATTCATAAAGCCCAGTGACAGTTGCACGTGAATGTAGGCCAAGGGCTGCTTCGCTGATTTGAACGCCTCACACAGGTGTCGCAACATCTGGCCAGCAGATGTCAGTGTTGCTCCACGCTTGTTCACCCCAACCGCCGCACACTCCACCAGGCACTCCATATGTCTCAGGGCCCCTCTGGGTCACTTCATTATTAAACCCATGTCAGATATACTCTGAACGCCTCCTGCAGACTTGTTTGCATGTGTCTGTTTAATTTCATAATTCATTTTTTCACGTTCAAAACGGACCATATGTCAAGGACTGCAGATACAATCTGCTTCGCGGTCGGAGGCTTCGGCGTGTTTTAATTATGGAGCGCATGAATCTGAATGTGGCCTCCAGTCGCGCGTCAGATCAGTGATAGTTGTTTAGGGATTTTTCGGGAAAAAATATGACATGGTAACAGATCACTAAACATGCTGTACTGTGAAGCTTCACGCTGTAAGTGCAGTTTGATGACTAAAAGACTACCGCTTACCTAAGATTGCTTTCGTTGTGATAACCATTATTATAAGCTCACATCCAGCCAAGTGTTGAACAAAAACAAAGAATGATATACAATTATTTGCATTTTGAGTACAAACATGTAGCACATGCTGAGATAATATTACCTTGTATGGAAGCTGGATTATCTCGCTTCAAACTGTGCAGCTACTTGCAGCCGTGAGTTTGGTTTAGGTGTGATGACCAGCAGGAGAAGCGAGGCTTCATTTGAAAGCAACAATGGCAGCTTCTTAAAGCGACATAGCTGCTCGAGCATCTGTCACATCAGCCCCGTGGAGTACATTTGATTAAGCGTTGAATCTTCTCTCGATGGAACAGATGTTTTTGCTCTTCTCCCAACTGGCCTTGGTAAAAGTTTGATTAACCAGCAGCCTTCGCTGGTGGGAGCATTCCCCCACTGTTCGTCTTGATTGGTGAAAGTTAGGACTTGACAGACAGGTGGTTCATCCAATCATCTACCAAGTATTTTTTAAGTGCCTGCCCTTTTCCAAACAGTTTCCAAGAACGACTTCACTGATGTGTGACAAACCGTCTGGCACGTCTGGTTGGTGTCAATCAGGCATTTTGACCAAAACATAATACAATATTTGGTGATCTGTGTGAGCCAACCAGAACTACACAGCTAAATCTGTCTCTTCCAAACACCCATCCTTTCCCAGTCCCTCCTCATTAGTCATGCTGTGTATTCTTACAGCGTAAAATATGGCCAGAGTTTTAGTTTTAAAGGATAAAGTAATGAGCTGACATTATCAAGTATTACTCTGTTTTACCAAGCTTAATTGCCTCGTTAACTCCTTGTAAAACACACTTTATTCAATCTCTACTTAAACTAAATAAAAGGTACTGATAGAGCCCTCGGTTTGGTCAAAATAAATCCTCACTCCAGAGAGTAAGATGTGGAAATATTCACGGTGCGGACCGACTCTTATCAGCTAATAGTGTCACTTAGCCTGTGACCAGTATAGTCCAGTATAGTGAGCAGCAGAGACATCTTCCATTGACATTTTGGGGCATTTAGCAGATGCTTTTGTACAAAGCGACTCACAGTAATTCATACATTCATACACTGGTGGCGGTGGCGGCCATGCAAGGTGCTGACCAGCACATCAGGAGCAGTTTGGGGTTCAGTATCCTGCCCAAGGACACTTCGACATGCAGACCAGGGGATTCGAACCAGCGACCTTCTGATAACAAGTCGTTGGCTTTACCCCTGATCAACCGCTGCCTGCAGTGAGCAGTTATGCTGCCCCCTATCGTTTTGGGTTTACCTTTAAGTGTTGGTCATTTCTTACAAATCACACATTTAAATAATCTAAGTAGTATATTTAAAATGTAATAGATGAGAATATTACCAGCTAACACCGGCCCTTCCTGTTGAGTACACCTCTGTACTTATAGTTCGATGGTATAGCGCAGGCCTCTGTCGGTGGACTGATAGTGCTGCTAGTTGCACGGCGAACTGAGCTAACAAGTTAACGGCAGCTACAGTTAGCAGCACTAAGCAGGTACTCTGGGGATATGCTGCCCTGTGTTTGACAGCTGGCTGATTCCTACATATCGAACCTTTAAGTATACAGAATGGCAGCAAGTCATACATGAAATATCAGTATTTCACAATGATAGGATTACCTGACATACACTTTTTTAAAACAGTTAAACATGTTAAAAGGTGTCAATGTCAGAGATTGACAGGTCAAGGTTATCAAATTGGCCCTGGCAGACACTTGAGCTGCGCACAGGGACATCTTCCTTTTCTATCCCAGTTCCAAGAGGCACTTAATCAGGGATGTGATTGTTAAAGATGTCTGCTTCCTGGACACACGCCACCCATTTATCTGTAATGAGATATTACTGTTCTGCTCCTCCGCTTTTTTATGTTTATTGTCCGGGACATTTCATTATTTGCTCTCGGCTCCAAACACTGAGTGCATTATAAGCAGTATGTTAGGCCGGGGTTGGATCTGAATTATTGTCTCTTTTATCGTAAGAATAAAATGCTTCCTGTAGCTCGTATTTTCTCCCTGTAGCTAATTGGTGTGCAGATGCATCAGCAGTCTGTAGTGTTACACACCTGTACACGCGCGCACGCACACACACGCACGCACACACACACACACACACACACCCTGACACACGCAATAAAATGAATTGGTTCAAAATCTGGAAGAGTGCTCTGATTGGCCAGGAAATGTGACAGACGCTATTATTTACAGCTGATTTGGTTAGAGTGCATCTGTGAGCACTTTTGACTCTTCTGCACTGCTTACTTCACAAAAAAAAAAAAGAATTAAA
>CAEMYA010000179.1:2934983-2954854 GCA_903131615.1 Diplodus sargus | reverse complement strand
AAAAAAAAAAAAAAAAAAAGCTTTGAACTTGAAGGAATGTGCGCTGAAAAAGGTGCTACCACCTCTGGGTCTTTGAGTGAGGAATCGCCAAGAAGGAACCTAATATTTCCTAAAAGTGTGTCAAGGAATAGTTCATACAAGCATATGGCGGGTTTAGGTGTTTTTTTTTATTTTTTTAAACTGCCTGGGGGAATGCATGAGCAATGGCTTTTTGAAGGGCTATTTGAAGAGCTGCTATTTGATATCGGAGCGGTGATGAGCCGCTGCAACGTGAAAGAAAGCAGGGGTGCGGATTATATCAGCAGGAGCGAGAGGAATACAAAGGCAGGTTGTTGATGAAAAAACGGATTTGATACGCACAACCTGCTGGCTGGCATGGGAGGGGGGTAAAAGTTCACGAATGAGAACATATGGGGAAAGACTTGAGTGTCTGTTTTTTAAATGCTGAAAGACTTCTCACAACTTTCACCTCAGGTAAAAGGGTGACCTTATTACGTTTATCTTTTTTTCCCTGTGAAAAAAAACTTCTTTGTTTTGGGGAGTTATTTCACTCACATGATGTAAGTTTTTGACATCTTCCTTTAACTGTTTTTCTGTGCTATGGAGGCTTTGTGCTTTCATGAAATGGTAAAATATCTTATTTTATTTTGGTGGGAACTCCTCCAGTTTTTCTGCATTACGCAGTTATGAGAGTTCACCAGGGGCTCTTGTTAATAAACCTTTGGTTCACAGGAAAATAGAAACTGTACTCCTTCATACCGTTATAGTTTTCTAGTCTGATTTAAAGTTCCGGTATTATGCTCATTTTCAGGTTTATACTTTTCGGATGTCTACAAGAACCTCTATTCACCCTCTGTCTGAACACTCTGTTTTAGTGCCTGTCTCTTTAACCCCGCCCCCACCTGACAGCAGGTTCTGGTCCAGTATTCCTGTGCCTGAGTGTGAACACCAACACTCCCCCGGTGCTCTGAGCTCCCCATCTAGACCCTTCTAAATTAATAATGAAATGAAAATCTCACTTTCTACATTTCTTTCTGCCTTCTGTCTTCCTCTCCAGATGTACATCACCAGCACCATCAAGACCAAGTCCAGCCGCCTGGCCAAGCCTGTGCTCTGTCTGGGCACGCTCTGTTCGGCCTTCCTCACCGGCCTCAACCGAGTCTCAGAGTACAGAAACCACTGTTCGGACGTGGTGGCTGGATTCATACTGGGATCAGCGGTTGCTCTGTTTCTGGTGAGGACGATGAAAGCGCGGAAAGTTTGTGGAAATGTGCGAGTGGAGATTAGAGGAGGAGGGAAGGTGATTATTCTGAGGTGGATTCTGGTCATGACTTATTTTCAAATTATAATAGTAATTTCCAGCTTCATTTTGGAACTGACCCCCAAACAGTAATTATATGATTAATTCAGGCTGCAGCCTTCACCAAAGCCTGTAAAATGTTTTCGATACACAATTTGTGTCCCATGAATTCTCGTAAACATCACATTAATTGTATATTTTACATTTTGGTCTTTAGTGACAAGGCTAAAGATAAGGCAGCTTAGTGTATGGAAAGGTATTAAGTCAACTTTGTATCAGTTCAGTCATGTATACTGATTTGAGGTGAGCCAGAATGCAGCAGGGTTTATGATTATCTTATCCTGAAGGCCGTTCGGATAGCGAGGTCGGGTGGAGGGAAAAAAGGTAAGGATGCACCAGTTGATTAGGAGAGAAGAGAAGAAAGCCCAAAAAGTACTGATGTGGCACCTGGATTTTCACTGAGATCAGCAAGTCGCTCTGGTTTTGAAAAGGGCTCAGTGAGGAAGGGCCAACGGAAACATGAGTTTTTAATGGTGGTTGTGTTTGATGCAGAGATGATGGAGGGAACAAGGTAAAGGGTGGGATCTAATACATCCTAGCTCTGTACCCCAGAGGAAGGGACAAACTGTTGTTATCTTAGGGGGCCTTTATGTGTCCTGTTAAACAAATAGGTGCAGATTGTCTCGACTGGACTTCCAAGCAAGTAATGTCTCAGATCAAGCCCCTGAGGCGTGTTGTCTGCCAGGCTTAAGGCACTAAAAATTAAAACAGATTTATCACCATCAGATTTTTGCTGATTGCCTAAATGCTGGTTGGGGATTACAGCTCAAACTCTGGAGTTGTTTTGTGAGGGGGGGCTGAAGCTGAAAAAGCCCACCATGGAGAAAAGAAGGTGAAAAGAAACCCTTACAAATCAAATAAGATGTATTTAACGGTCTCGGAGGCTTCATTACATGTAATTGCAGCTGAGCCCCGAGCTTCGAAGCAGGGAAAGGAGTCTGACAGCGAGGAGAGGGAAGAGGAGAAGTGGAGGGGAGGCTGAGGAGAGAGGAAATCAGGGATTGTTGCTCGTTCATTGGCTGCTGGTGGCTGGTGTCATAGCTTTTTTTCCATTCCAACAAAGGGAACAAAGGCCTTGTGAAATGTGTTCGCAGGGAAACTCCTCAGAGGGTCTTTTACCGCTGTGATCAAACGCATGGGAGCTGTGACAGAGACACATAATAAGCTAACACATAAGTTGCATAACAGCAACTCAGTGCAAGCAAGGCTGAGTATTTCATTTGACTAATAATAGTGAAAGCATTAGAAATTATTGGGCTTAATAGCCCAATAAATGGTATCAAAAGCCACTATAAAATTAGACAAAAAGCATTAAAACATGTTGGTTTTCACATTTTCAAGCAGCTGAACAGAAAAGTTAGGACCCTGAGTAAAAGTAAATCAGAACAGAATCCATTCTCCAGCAAATTAAAGTGAAACTCTCGCCAAAATGCAATCTAGGCTTTTTTTGTGAATGTATACGAGTCAAACCTTTGTGTAAAAGCATAATTATGACGAAAGACGCACTTTTAAGATTTACCGTGTTTTCATTTTCGGGTCAAGCTCATTGGAGCGGAAAAAGCTACTGCTAAGGTGAGTTGTTCAGAAACTTTCTTTTTATTAAAGTCTGTGTACACAAACAATGTTCTCAGTGCAGCCTTGCTTGCACTGAGTTGCTGTTATGCAACTTATGTGTTAGCTTATTATGTGTCTCTGTGTCTCCGTCCCATGCTTTTACACAACGGTTTGACTCACATGAACAAGCCTTGGTTGCATTTTGGCGAGAGTTTCACTTTAACTATATATACCGACAGGGGTTCACAAAGTGGTGAACCTCACACCATCCATGCTGGTGATTGACTGAGCCTTTTTGAAGAGGTGATACTATCACTGGTTACCAATGAACCTGTTTACCTGTGGAATGTTTCAGGTGTTTTTTGATGCCTTAAACTTGTTGCTGGCACCAAATTCAAAACAAGCATGTATATACAAAAATCAATGAAGTTGATGAGGTAAATCACGAAAATGTATTGTGCTTGTACTGTTTTCAATTGAGTGTATGTCAAGAAGGACCACATTATCAAATCTGGTTCAGGTCGCCTCCAGCGGTGAGGTTGTACTACAACTATTAACTGGTAGGAGAAACTCAGGGATCAGCTTATACTGTTGAATTGCCAAAATGATAAAGCACTCTCTTAACAAGCACACATCACACATCAAAATTACCCTTTGGAAAATTAAAATGTTAAACTGATGAGGCGCGAGACTCAAGCAAAATGATCACTAGTATTATTACAGCTTGTCCCGAGTGGAACATTGGTGCAAACTTTCATGGAGGTCCTGTCAACTGTTGTCAAGTTCACTCAGAACCACACATGTCAGCCTCATGGGGGTCACCAAAGCCTGAAGGATACAATGTTTGGGAGCCATGAATGTCTGTCCAATTGTAGATTGTAGATCTTGAGATATCTTACTGGCCAACTGAAAAGTTGGACCTGATTTGGGCACAATCCACCTTGTATTTGTTAGGGTTAGGGTTTCAGTGGGGACCAAAGTAAACAGTTAAACATTTTGTGAGAAGACCATAAACCAAATTTTGGTTTGCAAAGACATAATGTATTAATATTTCATAAACTACATTGCTTTGCACCTAGATGCTGAACGAGTTACATTAGACATGGACAAACTGCTTGTACATCTGTGTATGCTAAAGTTATTGTATTCCTGGTCTGAGAACTACGTGTTTGCTCAGACATAGTAGTGGTGCAAGATGTTGGGTTAAAAGCCTGTTGGATGTTTAGAGCGTTTCCTGCGTGATTAGTAGCAGTCATGCCTGTTAATGTCTGAGGCTTTTGATGTGCAGTGTGAGCAACTCGAAGCAGCTTGTCCTTGAAACATGAAAAGGAGGAGACACCACACCCGACGCTTTAATGAAGGATATAAGCTTCCAGTGATCAACCCTATAAAAATTGACATACCTCGAGTCGGTGATCTCCAGGGAAAGATGGATGCAAGACAGTCAATCATCACCTGAGCAGCTTTGAACCTGCTCGTTTCCACCTTATTATCAGCAAAGCATGAGCTGACGAGTGCTGCCTCTTCATTACACATTTACCAAATGGTCCTGGTGAAGCTTATCATGGTCTTGTCATCTGAAGACTGGGGCGATTTGATGGACTGCTATCTTGAGGGAAATGAATTGGTACAAAGAGAGCAGAAAGCAGGTATAGCTTAAATCCCCGTGCTATCAGTGCGCACAGAGAGGAGATCTAAATGGACTCATCAAAGAGCCGCTGCCTTTGGTCTTACAAGAGGTTTGTACTCTGCCAGCAGATTGAGGGATCAGTGTTAAGCACTTGGTCGAGGAGCCGCAGGATGATGTTGGTAAAACCCTAGCAGGAGACGGAGGTGGACACTTGATCCAAGACAAAGTAGAGACACATGCTGACAGCCTGCAAGGTTTTAGGGCCCGGAAATACGACAACCGACATCAAAGAAGGAGCGGCACTGAAAGCTGACCGTTCCGTCACCTTATGTCGCATGTGTTTTGGCAAACGCACCCCAAGTGTGGTAGAAACTTACCACAAGGTGGCGGTAGTCTGCCATCATCATTCAAAAAGAGAAACCAGAAGACATTGGACGGCAGAAAAATAAAATGTTGTCATGATAACATTTTTTCACACCCATAAACATTTCTAATGGAGAATATGTCAGTTAAAAAGTAGTAATTGCCACTGCTAAAGAGACGGAAGTGAAATAACACAGCGTCAAGCTCAAGGGGCTCTTCCTTTCTTTTTCCGTTGTCGGGTGCATTAGAAACTTTTCGTCAGATTTAAAAACTCTAGTAAACTACAAAATAAAGAGATTTACCTGGCATGGATCGGCTTAATCAGCATTCTTTTAACTTGTTTGGCAATGGCAAGAATGTAATGGAACTTCCACACTCCAGCTTTATGAATGGCTTTCAATCTAAAAGTTTTCAGTGTATGTAGATTTGCCATAAAAAGGATGTCTGACTGACTCTTTTTGGTACAAAATTGGATCCTTTTGGCAAGATATTACACAACTTTTTCTTGAAAACTCAAGTTTTGACTTTTTAGTATTTCTATGGCAACAAGCAATTTTTTTACCTACCTCACCTGAGACAATAGATGGCAGCTCGGGCTGAGCTTGTCTTAGCATGGATGACAAGTTGCAAAAATAGAAAGGAAGCAGTCTTCCACGGTCTTTGGGGATGCGCTACAGTTGAGTGAAAACAAGAAAGTGGAAACCACACTCAAATGTGTTTGAAACGAGCAGGATGGCTGTGTCTTGTAGGACAGGTTTCATCCCAGGGTAGATAAGAACAGTCGTGGAAACAAGAAACGGTGTCAGTGTGTAACTGAAGCTTTTTGACTCACCTACAACTGAGCCTAATCAACTTAAAGTTCAGATTCACAGTGATCGACATTTTTGTAAAGAATTCACATGTTTTTGTGAAACACTGACGCTGGAGTGTCGTCCTTAGAGTCAGGCCGCGGCACCTGTTATTCATTCGTTTGCTTGGTGGAAGTATTAGAGCAGCCCTGTCCATGAACTGCCACAAACAAGGAATACCTGAGAATATTCTAGCAGTGAATCGCCCCGCTTCATTTTCTCTTTTGCCACTGCCTCAGGGCATGGTTGGCCTGGCGGTGGCTTGGGGGTGGGGCTCTCCCTCGGGCTGCCTCCTTTGATTAACTAGTCCATGGAGGAGTGCAGAAATGCAGCAACCTTGGTCCTGTCTGCACCGCTAGACGAACCTGACTGATGGGCAAAAAACATTTTGTAAATAAGTGTAATATATAAGAATCTTCACAGATATTTCAATAAAGAATCAAGGCTTCAGTTCAATGTGCCTGCTGGGCGCCGTGCCATGCCACAAAGACGAACAACCCTGAGTGTCTCCGTTGCCTGCATTATAGGATGGCTGCATTTTGTAGACTCATACAATGTTTGATTGAGTTTTTACTCCCATATAAACTTCCTACTGGAGCGATAACTGTTCTGAAGTAAAAAAGATGGTCACATCTCTCAAAAAAAAAATCCAAAACGCATGGGTGCTCTTAATTCCTTCTAGCCGGGGCCTAATATCTCAGTGTCACAAGGGTTGGCAAGCAGTCTGATTTAAGTTGGAAGAGATCTCATTTTAATACAGACATTAAGTGACATTGATAAATGTTGATACTAATGCTAAACTGTGGTGTATCCTCAGATAACGGTGTTAGAGCTGATAAATAACAATACTTTCTCTCATAATAGGCGCAGCAGGAAGTAATCTGTCTTAAGGGACCAGATGAATATGCATATTTTTTGCATACTTTTGTAGACAGAGTGATAAAGTTGTTAGACGCCCTGCAGTGCATTGCAGCTGTGAACAGTATCTGATGTACAGAG
Source organism: Diplodus sargus (assembly GCA_903131615.1). NCBI lineage: Eukaryota > Metazoa > Chordata > Actinopteri > Spariformes > Sparidae > Diplodus > Diplodus sargus. The sequence goes on along the minus strand of CAEMYA010000179.1, from coordinate 2,948,100 downwards.
TCTTTATCAAGGCGTGACTTGTAGTCATGTTAGCAGCATGACTCTGAAGGATTTTAATGGTCTCCCCGACTTTTCCAGACACCACCAGCGAACTGACATCTCTCGGGATTGAGTGATATGTTTCAACAACTCTCGGATGGGTCGCCATGAATCTTTTGTGTAAAACACACATGTCGTGTGTGGAGCTTGCTTGTTGCTCAGTCTGTAGAATTGTGAAATCCAAGTTAGTAGGCGTTCAGCGTTCCCGCGTGGACTAGGCACTGAATGTTTAATGGAGTCATCACAATAATTGCACTGCAGCCACGCGTTCATCATGTCTGAGTTAATAAATGTTTTGGTGTTGGTTTTGTGTCTTTGGTTATTAATGTGAAACTCTGTACTTCTTGGGATGCAAGGCACATTTCAAAAGATGATTCTGACATTAAAGTCAAATAAAATCAAATCAAGCGTTCCCTGCAGGAAGGACTGTGACGGCTTTGGTTGTCTTTTAACTTTTCAACCATCAGGACAAATGTTCTGTAGTGTAGAGTTTCAACATTTACTCCAGTTTTTCCACCTTTACGTGGGGATGACAACCAAGGAAAACAGTGCCTCTTTCTGTTTTGGTGACAGTAATTGACCTTCACTTCTCAAGTAAAATTAGGGTCAACTCCAGCCATTAAAAGGTGCAATCAGTGTTTACTGTAGAATCATTGTGTCAATTGCCGGTTTAACAAAGTTAATGAACAGGGTTAACATTACACCTACACATAAGCATTAGCATTAGCATGGTTGTAGACTTTTAATTTTGTCGTAACAATATAATACTCCGTCAGATAAGCGGGTGTTTGGACAGTTTCGGGAAGGATTGGAAAAAAAAAAATATAATATGGACCCTGGATGGGTCCATATTATATTTCTAAAAGTCACAGCAGTCATGAGGTCAGAATGTCCGCGCTGAAAATAACTTTCCCATCCTCAGAATGAACCCTTGATGTTTCAGCTCCATGCCGGCCTGTGTCATTGTAAAACCTACTGTGCTGTTAATGTTGGACTGTCCCCGCACTTCACAGGGCGTGTGTGTTGTGAACAACTTCAAAGGCGTCCACAGTGCAGCAGCCAAGCAGAAAACTGAAGACTACCGCGGGCTGCCTCTGATGACTTTCCCACGTGTAGAGAGCCCTCTGGAGACCCTCAGCGCACAGGTACCTCAAAACACTTAACCTGGCATCCCAAAGAACTTAATCTCCATGATGCACATTATCTTTTCCCATTAGTTGGAAGCGCTCCCTCAGGACAGTGAGCTTAAAACAAAAAAAAAAATCCACCTTCAGATTGTTTGAATCATTCTAATGTAATTTTTTCTTTTACTGTAATTTGTTGCAATTTCCTACATTCCCCAGAATTCCCACAGTGAAAGGGAAGATTGAGTCACATTATTCACCATCTTTCTTTCTTTCTTTCTTTCTTTCTTTCTTTCTTTCTTTCTCTCTCTGTCTCTACACAAAGCATTGACATATGTTCAAAAGAACATACATGCATGACATTTTGCACTACACCCCTGTCCTCTGTACCCAGTGCACAGAAACATTTATAGAACCTCACAGAGCACTCCTGATATGGGCTGACATTGATTTCTTTTACCTTTACCTTTTCATTTCCACACCTTTTCCCTTTCCTGTCCCCCTTTTCTTTCCTTTCCTTCCCTACCACTCTTCTCCATCCCCCCTCCCACGTCCAATTTCAGAACCACTCGGCATCGATGACGGAGGTCACATGACTAAGGGGGCAGCACCGGGTCACGTTTGCGTCTCCACAGCACTTCCAGACACAATGACGAGGACGCATGCCACGTGGCTCCGATTGCTTAACAAAAAAACACTCCTGATATATCTGTTTGATTCACCAAGGGGACAAAATACAACATGTTTCTAATGGTTCTCACCTAGTTGGGCCATGCTCAATCCAACCGGCCAAGGCACACAGATCGCACCAGTGGCAAAACTATCACAAGGCAACCTTAAGCACAGATTGTTTTTTTCAGATTCTTGAAACCATTTGAAACATGGGACATTTTTTTCCCTCCAAGGTGTGCTGTTTGTAGTTAGAGGACGGTGTTTTGTACATTTTGTATGAGCGAGTGCTGTAGCCTACCCTGACAGTGTTAAACCTGCACACTTCCTGTCAGCTGACTCACTCTGTTTTACATCACATCCTGTCAGGTGACTTGCCTCGTCGATCACCACATCTATCCCCCCTCAGTCTGAAAAATCTGCTATGGAAAAAAATATTGATGTTGTTGTTCTGTGATGTTTGTCATTTGTACAGATAAAAAAGAAAGAATCCTTCTTTTTATTATCTCTTTCTGTACATTAATTGACCATGTCAGGTCATATTTTGTAAAGATTTTTGTCAATCTGTATGACTATTATGATCCATTTGGACCTGTTTGCCTGCTGTAAACCTGGATATGTTTTGGTATCAGTTTAGGTGTTTCGGGGAACGACCTCGCTTCCCTTTGGAGGAAACGACAAGGAAGAGTCAGTAACATCCTCCAAGTCAGAAAATGGTGTTTGGCACTTGTAGTGCCAACTTGTCAACCACAATGAAAATGACCAGCCCAGTCACCAGGTTAAAATGTTGGCAGTTAAAGTTTCTGCAAACCACTGATGTGTTCACATTTTAACGTGTTATAGGCTATGTGTCATATCATGCTCACATTACATATTTATGGCCTAACTTTCATATCCAAAGGTTGAGGGGATGATGGGGGTAAAACAGGCGACCGCAGTTCAAGACTGCATTTCAACAGTTATATTTTTGACGAGAGGTTGGGACATTTCCAGCCGTGTTTGTGGCGACAACATGTATTGTCCAAAGCCCAAACATGATATTTTCCTAACCCTAACCTAGTGGTTTGCGTGCCTCAACCTATCCATATCATAAGCACAGCATTGGCACAAGATGGAATTGAAGCTAAAAAAGGCAAAGTTGCAAGATAAAGAAATGTCAGTCTGTGGTTTACAGAACAAACACTTCCAACAATTTCTCTGACGATTGGGTTGAGAAATGACATATGATTGGTTGAAATTTTTTCAAGTGCGTTTCATCCCAGTTTTCCTGGTTCAATTTGACGTTAACAAGGATTTTTCTGCAGAGAGGTCTTGTGGGGCTGGCCTGTGCCAGATCTACTTGAAGATTTCACTGGATACGACTTTACAATTAAATTTAAACTGAAAATCCCAATGGAAAGCGTCTATATATAATACATGGGAAAAAGAAAAAAAGAGACAGAAATGTTCTTTGGAGTGAAACCGAGTGACTTGCTTAAGGCCCCTGGCTAGCCCTGTTAATGGAAACCAGGCTAATGACTCCTGCTTCACTTTTCCTCCTTGAGGCTTCCCTCCCCCTCCCCGACCCACCAGTGGATTGTGATGCAATGTTGTGACTCCATTTTCCCATTGGAAGATAACGCCCAGCATGAAGAGAGAAGTCAAGATGTTTTATAGATATTCTTGATTTGAACTATACTCATTATCATTGTGATTATACTCGTCTTTTACTTTGAGAACAAAAAAATAGCGTTTCATTTGAAATGCTACATATATTTTTTTTTCTTGGTTTGTCCACAAATTAAATAGTCAGTAGCAACAGTGTGTTGTCTTGTGTTTTTCAATGTGTGTCAAATTAAAGTGGTGACTTTTTTTTTCTTCTTATCATTGAAAAAAATGTGGCCAAAGACAAGGAGGAAAAAAGGTTGAATACGTAGAAACAATATTCCCATTCCTCCCCCTGTTTTAATGTCAAAGTGAGTTACCAAAGAACTGAAACAGAAAGCTGGACTCCATCTTGACAATAGTTGTACAAAGTTACCTTGCTGTAAATAAGTTGGAAACATGTCTGTTATTGTGTTTGTTTAAACATTTTTAGAGTTTTGTTGTGATTTTTTTCTACCCCCCGATTAAAGACTTGCAGGCAGACCTACAATAATTCTTCTGCAACTTGCAAATTCTATCTTATTTTTTGTGATGGGCCCTAGTGGACTTAAGGGGGTGCAGGGGCCCTAGGTGCCCTATTTATTTTCTTCGCCCCTGCCCCTCAAACATCCTTAGTCTGCCACTGGCCTTAATCTAAACAGTGGCTCATCTACAGCCTAAAGTTATGGTCAAATTTACATTTCATTTAACAAAAATGTCCCCTGCGTTCAGCCATGAAAAAACATGTGATGTCATGGTTCCAACGTGGGTATAAAAAGAATACGTTTTGAATGGAGTGTTCAGAGTCTGTAAAATAATCTGCAGATTTTAGACGAGGGATGTCATATTGTACTAAACAGGGTGATGGCGCGCTATGATAATGACTTTCCCATTCACAAACACTTGGGATCATTGTTTTTCTTGGATGAAGTCACACAAAGGTCAAATCAATTGAGGTGAATGGGAGGCAGAGTGACTTTTGGCATAATGGATGTGTGATGTGACCCTTCTTCTAAACATTTGATGTGGTACATGTAGGGAGTGCAGTGGAAAGTAAAGTGTCTGGAGGAAGTTGTCTCCTGGGAGGATTAGTTCAGGGGGGAAAAACACCGTGCTTTAAATTTTCTTCACATACAGTATGTACTGAAGCATGAAGGACAATTTCACTAAATGGATTCTGAGTTCATAATAATGGAAAGTTTCTCGGAGGACTAGTGCACCTTCAGGGTTGTTCTCGAACAAAAAAACGGATGTTTATTTTGTCAGCCCCTCACGTTGTGTTGCTAATGTTTGCGGTTTCAAAAGGAGATACATGATGCTACACATTGTTGCCTCCGTGAACAAGTCAGGAGGAAATCGTGACAATTTAGCAAGCCTGTGTTTAGACGGGCCCCCAAAATATCAATATGAATACGACTTTATTCTTATCCCATGTACCAAGTGTCACATCCTGTGCGGCAGGCCTTTCCCCCTCACCCCACAGTCTTGTCCAGCCAACCAGACAAGTTATTGGAATGAGCATAGATATGCTAAAACCTGGCTCTTATTTAGTTTTTCTGTTGATTCATCCTGTTACGAGCGCAGCGACTTCAGTGATGTTTATGTCACAGCTAAGCAAGGCACATACACAGTGACACAAAGAAAGCTGACGGCTCAGCCAGTGCACTTGCTCTTCTGCTCTGTCAGGTATTCATTTCAGCTGTGACAGCCGCGCTTACCCTGCAGACACACTGGCTAAATAGATAGGGGCCATCTGTGTGTGTGTGTGTGTGTGTGTGTGTGGCAGCATTTGACCATGCCATGTGTTTATAAAATGTCATCCTTAGCTGTTCTGAGTATGCCTCCCTGTCCAAATTGCTGTCCCCTAGCAATTCGACTGAAGAATGGTGCAACAACCGAATATCGTTTCAAGGTGTGCAGCAAAGCCCTGAGTCGGTTGGTTATGTGTATAGCTGCAGGGTGTTTTTTCAAGTCATAATGGAATCTATTTAGATGGGTAGAAATGTGTAACTGCAGTTGAATCTCAGTGGCCAACTTGGAAAATAAACTCTGGCAAATGATTCCTCAATGCACAGTTTGATTGGCGTGCCCTGGGTGTCAACCATTGTTCTACACCTCTGGCTACATTGATTCATCTTTTTCCCTCTTACACAAGCTGGGAAGTCATTATGTATCAGTGCAAGTATATCCCTTGAAGGGGATGGTATGAAGCGTGGGCCCTATTTACAAGTTTTAGTGTGTAAATGACTCATACTTACCAAAAGTTTTGGGTTTGCGGCAGCCACGGCACAGCTGCGATAGCTACAGTGAAATCCTTTGGGGCGACTCTGACCGTAAAGTTACAGCCACTGAATGTGCTTGTTTTGCCACGGACAGCTTGAGGTTGTTATCATAAACAACGTGACAGAAACAAATCCACAAATCTTGCTCCACAAGATGTCCTGCTCTTACGTGAGGTGATTTGCACAGGAAGGCGACAAGTCAGATTTGATGAGAGGGCTTTGGAGTTTAGACAGAGGAACTGCCAGCAAGAGTCTCTTTCCAAAGTTGTGGATGAATATTCAGGATTTGATCTTGACAATCCAGATCACGGATTCTTAAAGTGGGTCCAGGGGTCTTTGAGGTGGTTGCTGGGGGTCCCCAGCAGAAAGGAAATGATTTATTTTTCGAGAGTAACACAATGACAGATGTATGACTATTCAGGTCATGGGTTTCATACAAATTCTGTAATAAAACATCTGAATGCACAATTCTTATCAGATGAGGTACCGTGGAATAAAATCTCATCAAATGGGGGTCTGTGGTCATCAAGACATCAAACGGCCATACCTAAAAGTGTCAGGTTAAGGTTATGTAAGTAATAATTAAAAGTGTCTTTATACTGCTTTTTGATTTTTTTTACTATCTGTACATTGTTGTCTGAGATAGGTACAGCAGTTTTGGGAGATTGAAGAAAAAAATAATTAAGTGCAAAGAAGAGAGGTAAGTTTTTAATAACGGAACACATCCAAACGCAAACAGAAACAATGCAAGAAAACAGGTCTCCTCACAGAAGGACTGTTTCAGTGTGTTCAGTTGTATATGCTCGTCTTGTCCAAATAACATGTCAGAGTTTGACATCTGGTCTATGTTGACGTTAACGTTAACATTAACATTAACATTTACTGTTTAAAGGAGCAGTTCAACCAAAACTGAAAATTCAGTCAGTATGTGCTCACCCCATGCCGATGGAAAGTTTCAGAGTCAACACATTTTACCCAACTCTTCATGGGCTTAGCAGAGACAATTTTTATTTTTGGGTGAACTTTTCTTTCGTTTTGTCCAAGGGTACAAGAGCACCGAGATGATCTCCATAGGCTGGGTTAGACGTTTTTGGGGAGTCCCTGCTTGAGAAAGCTGAAAACTCTTGGATTTATTATCATTTAATATATTACTTCTTCAGATTCCATGTTTTTATAACCCCAAAGTCATCATGAAGAAGAAAAACTTCTAGACCATGAGTCAAGCTCTGACAAGTTAAATGATGACTTTTAGGTGCAGCTTTCTTATAGAAACTAGAAGTGCATCGGTGAAGTGCAGGACAACATTATACAGTGATCCCTAAAATAAGAATTTTTATCGTCCCTTTTTCCACCAGATGCCAACCAGAGGTTCTTGACGAATATAGAGGTGTCTTGCTGAAGCATCATATCTTTTTTTGTTCTTTGCTTGTATCGACTGCCCCACCAACCCACAAAAAGGCGCAATAAAAAAAAGGTCAAAAAATTACCTAAGCCAAATGCAATACATTGTCATAGGCCAGAAACATTAGGTCATCACTGATAGCCAACCAATCATCAACAGCTGTATGTCTTTACTCCCCCCCTTAAAGGTACAAGATTTCAGCAAGACACGAGGACATAAAGACTTAAGTGGCTGGGTTCAACTTCAGGTCATTTACACTCTCAATGTGTCTCAACATAAGACTCAGGTGAATTAGCCCATTAAGCTTAAATACCAGAGTGGTCATATCTGTGATGAAGCTTATCATCATGGCAAGCAAATCTGTACCCTTGAAGAGACGAGGCTTAGAGGTAAAGGATGAGAGGGTCAAGAGGAGGGGCTTGAAAGGAGAAATGGATGTCAAAGGAAAGAAATCAAAGGATCAGAAAGAGGTGACAAGGAGGTGAAGATGTTGGGGGAAGGGAAGTTAAGAAGAGAAAGGTTTGCACAGCTCTTCAGTGACGGAAACAAGCTAGTGAGAACAGATTTAATTCAGGGTCCCTGGTTCACCTTTGTCCATCACCTCTCTACTGAGTAAACCCCATGTTCCAGGAGTCAGGTATTGTTCTGCTGGAGTCACAGAGCAGGATCGGATCCCTGGAGAACGTTTCAGTCCAGCGTTCAGGGGAACCCCTGAGCCTCACGGAGGATTCATCTCCCAGAAATCTTTGAATGTTCAAACTCCAAAATTCAGACAAGGATCCCTCTCCAGGATGTTAAGGACCCACATCCTTCAGCCAGGTTTCTCCAGGCAGGACAAAGAGAAAACCTTCAGAACTCTGGGAGTGTGTTTTTGTGTTGGTTAGTCTGCTGGTGGGACGGGGTATACTGAGCAAACTGGTTAGACTGGTGCGTAGTGGGCTGGTTGGGAGCAGTCTGTTTAGCTTGCTGGTTTTCTGATTGGTACTGTTCTAGCTCTCTCTTCCTTCTCATGGCTGACTGCAGCTGCTGCTTGATTACAAGGATTTGACCCTCCAGTTCTGACAGCTCTTGAACCAGCGGGTTCCTGCCCGCACCCACACCCACACCGGGGCCACAGTCACCAGCACCCAAACCCCGGCACTGTCCCGATGTTATGCCCTGCCCGGAGCTTCCCTGTCCCGGCCCTAGTCCTTGTCCCAACGCCCGCCCTAACAAGTCAGAGCGGCCATTAGAGTTGGTCACTATGGGCAGGTGTTTCTCCAGTAGGGGAAGAGAATGGGGATGGGGCAGGGGAGATGGTGGTGGTGGAGGAGGAAGATCCTGGGACGATGGGCGTTCCAGGTCGTTCTGCATCTCTTGTGGAAGGACCCTACGCCTGTTGCAGTGGGAGGACTCTGCAGGATTCCATGATGCTGACTGGTTGTTTCCCTCGTTGCACCTGAAGATAGAATAAATACAGAGGGAAATATGAGCAGGCAATTCTGTTTTCATCCGAGAAATGTCGAAGATGGAGATTGTGTATCATCCGACCACATCTTTTCAAGTTGAAACTTAAGTAAAACCTGCTGTTCAGATGGTATCTCTCTTGCTGACTATTGTACAGGCACACATGTGATATCAATCCTTTGCTTTTCTTACTCTCTGTATTGCTGCTGCACATACAACATCATTCTATCCACACTGTATGGCAAAATAAAATTCAGGGAGAACTAGACCTTGAACAAGATGGTAAAGTGAAGACTTATTTCCCCAAACAGCTTTATGGGAAAGTTCCAGAAATCATTGGAAGAATACAACAACCAGTGTGAATACTCGCCAAGAGCCTGTACAAGTGTTCTCTCTGAATGTCCCATTAAATATAAAATGCCCTTTTTTATTTGTCCCTTAGTGTATTGTTCTGTTCTGTCTTGCATAATGTGTTTTATTTTTAGCAACACCAGTGGCTTGGCATTACAGATGGCAATGATACAGTATCAGTTGGTTGGTCGTTTGGTCAGTTGGTCAGTCCAGTATTTTGGTTCATACTGAATTACTGTATCACAACAACTATTGGACAGATTGCAACTAAACATTTTACAGGCATTCTTGCTCCCAAGAGGATGAACTGCACAGACCTTCATCATATGGTTGGCATTTGTGGCTTTTACTGAAGTCTTGACAAATATTGGTTTGACTGCCCTGCAATTTTGTACAAATCTTCAAGTTCCCTTCAGGTTGAATTGTAATAACTTTAATGATCACCAAAAGGTGCAACATGCAACATTTGGGTTAGTGGGTCAAGGCCACCAACTCAATACAGCTGAATCTGATGATCTGAAACACACAACAATCAACTCTCTTTCTCCAGAATTGGCTACTTCATCTTCAAATTGACATTGAAGATTGTAATTAGTCAGTTACTTTGGTTATGATTGATTGCCTGAAAAACAGATGACATCCCAATAAGCCTCAGCTGTATTGGGTGCTAATTGCTAGTTTGTTTATGCTAACGTGCCGATATGCTCACAAGATGCCAGCAATCAGAATCATGAGCATGTTTAAGTTAGGGTTTAATTCACAGTGTAACCTCGAAGAGCTGTGAGGCCAACTGTAGAATGTTGTTTTAATGAGAATCCCACGCAATCCCTTTCAGAATTGTCTGAAAAGGTTTGATAATTGCTTCTACACTTGAATGTGTGTGTGTCATAGCGGATTTTATGGTGATTCAGGCCACCCCTGGTGTTAATCCATCAGCGCCCTGTGTGGGAAGCTCGGCTTGCTGTTATCTTTTGTGAAACCCTACGCAAAAAAACCTTGGGATGATTTTTGATTCTGCTTTTAAATTTGATAAACAGACGGTGGTGCGATGGTAAGAGGCAGCTTTTTCCAGCTTCAAGTCTTCGCAGAGGTTACAGTCCCTTGGGTTTGGCGGAAGCTCGAGGGCGAGGTTGGGCACCAACCTTTGGGACAAACTGCCTGACCACATCAGATCTGCCACCTCAACTGGGTTGTTCAAAGCACAACTCAAGACCCACCGTTTTTCTGTAGCTTTTGATCCAACATTAACTGCTACTACTTAGTGGGCTTTTTTTTGTGCTCATTTATACCCCTGCGCTGGTGACAGAAGTGGCTTAAGGCATTGTATTTTTGGGTTGTCCGTACATCTGTCCATCCCATTTTTGCAAACCCAATATTTCAAGAATGGCTTCAGTGAATCTCCTAAAATTTGGTCCAAATATTCACTTGGACTTTTAGTGGCCAGAGGTCCAAGGTTATTGTGACCTCATAGTGTGCCCCATTCTCGTGAACACAATATCTCAGAAACACTTTTGATGAAATTAAGTCAGAACTGTTACAAATGTCCACTATGACTCAGTGATGTACTGATTAGAATTTGATGTCCAGAGGTCACTGCGACTTCCCAAAACGCATTTTTGGCCATAATTCAAGAATATATAGAATAATTATGATAACATTTGAAGATTTAAAATGATGACATTCGATATCCAAAAGGTCAGTGGTGAAATGCACTATGACATCATAATATTCAGCAAAAAAAATATTCTTGCCATTATTCAATGCCACAACTCTAGAACAGAACTCCGAGCCAATGCATGATCTGGTATTGTTCTTTTACTTGTTTGTTTTAAATGTGCTGTAGAAATTAATTTGACCTGACTTGACTTATGGTAGACCAAGATGTCATTTGATTGATACATGAGCCTGCTCTAGCAGGTTGGTGAATTGTGATGGATCCCTGCGTGTGTTAGTCATGTCACTGTCTGACCTTTTCCCCCCTCTTTCTTTAACCCCTGTGAGCTAAGTGCCCTCATGGCTTGACAAGCTGGCCTGATGGTCAAGTTACCAACCTACTATGTCAAAACATGGCCATTATAGTTGAGTAAGAAAAGTACATTTGATAAACACGTGCAGCTTGTTAAGGATTGGGATGCTGCAGATATAGCAGCCAATGGTGTCAATGTCATTTTTAAAATATAATGCCGGTTTTCATTAAAACTTTTAATAAATAGCTTCCATAACATGCATGTACTTAAGACAAAAAAGAAGACCATGACTGTCAAGGCTCCCTGGCAGAAATCTAAATCATGAACAGTTAATTCCCTACAGCACCAGCACTGATCCCACCAAACTCTCCCATCCAACCCGGAGGTATACCTTCATCTTTAAGCTAATGAGCACCAGCGGCCTAACATGGCAGTTTGAGCAGTAAATTCGACACAGCATCACTGATGTCATCTTCTATCAGGGCTTAAACATATATCACTTGACAAATCCTTTTTCCTTGTGCTCCTCCAGGGAGACATTGAGGAGCAGAGTGATCCTCAATCAGTGTCCTTTTTTGCAGCATTTGTCCTGCCTGCTTTTCAACTCATTTATCCTGTATAATCATGTTTCTTGTACTGTGGAAGCACGACGCACCACAGGAAAAAAAAAAATCTCAAAGCTATTTCACTGACGCTTTAAATCCACACACACACACACACACACACACACAAACAAAATAACCTGGTTCTCCTTGGTGACGTATCAGTCCCTTTGATTGCACTGACCATGAAAACTCCTGCAACATCAAGTCGCCCTGGACCTTTGCCCAAAGCATCTCCCTTTTTTTCCACAGCCTCAGCACACAACAGGAGGAGGGGAGAGAGTAAGTGGGGTCTGCAATACATGATTGGATATTACACAAGCTGGTGTCATCTTGAGTTTCAAGAAAATACCAGTGAGTGTCCTTGCTTTTGTGCTTCATCAAAGCTCACAAATGTTTTACTGAAAGTCCTCCCCGCACAGATAAATGATACATTCAGATAACTTCGTTGTTATTGAAAAGTTTATCTTTTGGTTTATACATATTCAGCTTCATAGTGTTGAATATTATGTGGTCAACTGCTTCATTACAATAACAGCACGAGTTGGCGAGTCAGTGGATTTGAAGGGCATCATCCCCGCAAACAAGAAAAGTTTTGTTTAAAGACTCAACAAATTGCTCATCGATTTCAAAGATATATGTTGGAATTATCAAAAAGTGTTTCCAACAATGTTCAAAACCCAAGAAATCCACGAGTTTACTCAAGGTGAGGGTAAGCTGTAAGATAACATTAGTGGGCAACTACACACTACTACTGAGAGTGAATGTGTCTGCATGGCCAAATTCAGTATAACTCTTGCCGAACTCACCAGAGACTCTGATACTCTTCCTTTCCCCTCTTATCTCTGTGACGTTACGTTGGCAGTCAACATCACAGAACATAAATACAAGAAAACGTGTTCAGCTTCACGGATCATTGCTGCAGTCGTGTTGATAAACAGGAGTGAAGATATATCCACTTTTTTAATCCCAAAAGTTTAAAAGTAATCTCTGAGCTCTCCTCCCGTCCGTTCTGGATCAGAGCAGAATACGAAGTGACTCCAGGTGTTTACTTTCCAGAGTGTCTGGTTCTAATCCAGACATTCGCCGACTAAGCAGCTTAGCAGTGGCTCTTGCCCACCGCTTCGCCCAAGCCCTCTACTCAACACTCTGCAAACATCCTTTGTTTTGAGAGAGAGCTTCCTAGGAAGTTACGTATTGTACTTTAATGGTAGATTTATGGTACAACATAAAAAATCCTTCAAAAACTTCTCTTTTTTTTAAGTTTAAGCCTTATATAAATCTCCTGAGAACATTCTGTGCTTCCTATCACTAAAAATGAGAACACATCCCAGTAAAATACCAATACAATATAATATATATTTTACTCCCTGTCAGCTCAAGTGTTTCTGCAGTCATTTATAGGAAGGCTCTGGTGCCTTAGAAAAGAACAAATTTCGATTTCCTCTTTCAAACAGAAACTTTTCACATCTATTGGACCAGATCTGCAGGCTGAAAAGTAACCGTGATTTCATTAAAGGAGTGAAGACGAGAGAGATTCCCATCACACGAATGTGAAGTCTAACTGAAGAACTCTCCGAATCAAAGGTATTTTCACCGGCGATAAAAAAAA